>CANXYC010246603.1:0-47074 GCA_948193065.1 Aleurites moluccanus | reverse complement strand
TATATATATATATATATATATATATATATATGCATAAATGAAATTTTGTGGGAATATAGAGAATTTATGACCTCTAAAGTTTAAAAACTTTAATAAATATTTTATATATTTATATTTTAAAAAATTAGTATTATATTTTTTATATTTAGCCATTAAAAATATTTGTTGGAGTATCGTGAAGTTCTTTTGATTTAACCCCTAAAAATAAGGTTCAAACACTGTTATGTGAATACGAATAATTTTTTTTTTTAATTCAAATTAGATAAAAGGAATTTTTGAGTAAAAATTTTACTTTTAAAATATTATTTAAAAAAAATTATCATGTTTAATTTAAATTTTTTTATTTTTAAAATTTAAAATAACGTTTTAAATTAATTATCTAAATATTTAAAAAATTATTTAATAGTTTATATATTTTAAAATAACATTTTATACTTATTTTAAATAAATTTAAACACTCTAAAAATATATATATATATGTTTAAGACCAAACAAAGCACTTGCAGCCAAGATTTTTCAGGCTTTTTTTTTTTTAATTATTATTCATTAATCATATTCTTTATGATTATCAATAACAGATATGTATACTTATTTAGAGAATGCCAAATAACAACTCATGGCTTGTAATTCTCGGCACATATTCCAGAGCAAGAATCCACACAGCTTTCTACCTTGTCTTCACCTGAAAAAATAAATAAAAAGACAACAGAACATTAATTTATATGAAATTACCTATTAATTTTGTGGTTAACTGAAAGTTAAAAAATTCATTTCTCCACAATCCCATTTCTCTTCAAGAATTTTCGATATTAAAAAAATATTATCAATTTATATTATATGTCAATATTAATTTATAAATACTATGGAGTTTGCAAAAATATTCTTTGAATGTTAGACTTAACTACATCATAAATTTATTAAAGAAAATTAAAATTCTCAGGATTTGAATTCCTAATTTTTTGTGCTACGAAATGAACTAAATAATAATCAAATAACTCAAAAAATATTTATATTCTACTAATTCGGTATTATTGAAATCATTTTTAAATCTAAAAATACGAGCTTGAATTCTAATCGAAATCAAATTAGAAAAAAAAAAAATCAGTAGATATATCTAAATTGTTCGGCCCAATGGGTCTAGAGAAAGAGAAAGTTGTTACTTGGTTTATCTTTGGAGCTGATATTAACACACATGGAGGAAGAGCAGCCAATATTGCAGAAGTAATGTGTGTTATTTATTCTGTTGTTTAAAGTGACAGATGGGTGATGCAATATGCATTTCTTTAAGCACTTAACAGCACATTTAACAGGTGAAGTAGTAACAACGCATTCGATGAAGCAAGCTTTGTAGCATTCCCCAAAAGAGGCTGTGGATTGCCCCACAAGAACTCCTATCACTAAACAAAACGCCCAGATTGATTCAACTCTTCTAGTTGATTCCATTTTCTTAATCTTGTTTAATTAGCAAGATTAAGATATAATAGAACTTGAATAGCTGAATTTCAATGATTTTTAAAGGTCCAAAATTAGGTTTTATTTATATAGAGAGCCTTATTAGTTAGTTGCCATATAATAATGAATTATATATGCCACATAATTAAATTCTTGATCTGGCTA
Source organism: Aleurites moluccanus (assembly GCA_948193065.1). NCBI lineage: Eukaryota > Viridiplantae > Streptophyta > Magnoliopsida > Malpighiales > Euphorbiaceae > Aleurites > Aleurites moluccanus. The sequence continues at coordinate 45,457 of CANXYC010246603.1, read as the reverse complement.
GTTTTAGGTGGGTAGCATTATATGTTTATCTGGCATATCTAATTCTGGTTATTTTTAAGGGTTGAGAGGGGCTGCTGTGTAAAAATGTTACTCATTTTAGCTATTTAAAAATTTTTAAAAAATTATATTTTGATAGTATTTGATGTAATGAATCTATTGATATATTTTTCATTTTAAACAAAAATCATTTGAACTGCTAAAAATATATTGGAAATGCGTTAAATCTAAACCGTTAAATATAATACATAAAATTTCTAATATATTTTTAGCAGTCCAAATGATTTTTGTTTAGTATAAAAAATATATCAATAAATTTATTATATCAAACACTATTAAAATATAATTTTTTAAAAATTTTTTAAATAGCTAAAATGGGTCACATGAGAGGCTGCTGTGTATCAATCCATTTTTAGGTGAGTAGCATTAGTTTTCATGATTATATGTTTATGAATAAACTGATTGGTCCCCGATAAATTATTCTCAATGAAAAAATAAATTGACAAGCATAGTTGGAAGTAGAGTTGATCATGGGATGTAGAGATTTTGAATCAATCTGAATTTCTAAATTAAAAAATAATACAGAAAAAAATTTTCGTGATTGAAAAAATAATCAAACTAAATCAAAATCGAATTAATATAATAAGATGGGATCGAAAATATTTTGATATTCATATTGAGAACCGAATCATACCTGAATTATCTCAAATCCCCGAATAAATTAAATAATTTATATATATTTATATAATTATAAATTTATAATATTTTATATATATATTATAAAATTATATTTAAATCATCGAATACTTGAATCAAATCTCCAAATATTCGAATAGAATCGAATTGAAATATTTAAATATTCAAATTAAATTGAAATATATCCGAATTGAAACTAAATACCTGAATTTTTAAATCATACCATACCAAAATTTTGAAATAATTCAATATAAATATTTTTTTTTCATTCAATTCAAAATTATAAATTCAAAAATAAAATTCTTAAATATTCAATTCGATTTTAAAATTTTCAAATCTTTAATTTTATCCCAACCGTTTACCGCCCAACTGGAAGGAAACTATTTGGATGGCTAATAGTATTGAGAAACATTGGTTTTTTCAAATCTCAACTCAATCAACTATCAATTTTATTTCTTTTTATAAAAATAAAAATAAAAATAAGAACAATAACAGCCTAATTTTTATTATTTTTCTAATATGAAAAAAATATAATATGATTTTAATGATTTACAAATATTAAAAGACATCACCTAAAATTAAAATTAAAATATTTTATTAATAGCTAACAGTTTTATTCTTATACGTATAATTAATGATATTTTAATTTATATAATAGTTTTAGTTTCAAAAATTTAAAAATATAATTATTTAAAAATATTTTATAGTAAAATATCTTAGTTAAAAATACTTTAATTTCTTAAATTTTATACTTTTTTATTTATATACAGTACTTTAATTTCTCAATATTTTAAGATTTTTATTTTATTAATTAAAAATATTAATTCTTAAATAATAAGAATTAAGATGTTAATTAACACAATAAACATTCTAAATTTTTTTTATATTTTCATTTAATTGTTAATTTTTTTAACATTTTATTTTAATATTATAATAACATCCTCATTAAAAATATAATATAAATAAGAGAAATAAGGTGTGGTAAAATTAGTAAAGTAAAAAAAAAATTAAAAGTGACGAATGAATTAAAAAATTAAAAGTAGATTAATTTTTTTTAATAATTAAATATTTTATAATTAAAATGTTTATTGATTTTGTAACTACTACGATCTTGTATTGGAGTCACCGAGCCATTAGCCTCCTCCCTTTCCTCAAAAATCAACAGCTCTGGTCAATCAGTCACCGTTTGTCGTCATTCTCATTCCCGTTCATCTAATACACTTGTTTGGTTGTGAAACGCCTCCACCTACTTGTTTATCAAAGTCAAATCTTTGCTAAACTTACTCAATTCATTTTAATCTGTTAGTGTACGCTTTAGTTGCTCTGTCAAATTGGTTTTTGATCCCAATTTAAGCTGAATCGTGTTTGTAATTTCGTCGATTCCTTGAATACAGTTATCAGCCATGGCTGTTGACGAAGATATGATGCCAAAGAAGAAGAAAGAGCCAACTGAAAACGAGATTAGGTTCTTATTTTTTTTCCCCTTTTGATTGTAGTTTTTAGTGAATTACTAGTAAATTTGTCACTGAATATGGGTTCCCTTTAGAATTTTTTTTAATGCATTGAAATTTTTTTGGTAATCAGGAGACAGAAGATTGTGCCTGGTAGTTTGATGAAAGCGGAGATGAGACCAGGAGGGGGTGATGCTAGACCGTCGGATGGTGATCAGGTTACTTTTTATTTATTTATGTATTATTGATTTATTTCAGGCATTTTTGCTTATTTTAGTAATTAATTATTTTGAATTTAATGTTTTGCAGGTCATATACCATTGTACTGTTAGAACATTAGACGGGGTTGTTGTTAAGTCTACTAGATTGGAATATGGAGGTGGGTTTATTCCATAATTGCAAGTAGGTTATGAATGTGTTGCCATGTAGAAAGAGTTTTGGTTCTCTTTGATTTCTGACTCTATTAAGATTTCTTAATTCTGACATTTAATCTTGAATAAGTTGGTTTATATGATCAACTATCTTGTGTTTTTCATTGGATTAAATGAACTTATCCTTTGCATGATAGGCAAGGGCACTCCAATAAGACAAGTTTTAGGAAAAAGTAAGATGCTATTAGGATTGGTGGAAGGACTTCCCACAATGCTGAAGGGTGAAGTGTCAATGGTACTGGCTTCTGTATTTTGCAATATGATATGTGTTTGTGCTTTATTTCTGCTAATTTTGTGAAAAAAAAAAAGAAGAGGTAAAAAAATTATATACACACGAAAAGGTTGAATTTGGATTGAATCTACTCCACACTTATACACATGGTGTTTTTTGTCCAATTTTTTCTTTTTTCTTTATGGAAAAGTTGGGCTGGATAACTTAACATTGGAAAATAAATTGTGAGAAGTTAGTGAATAAAGGTTTCCATTATGTTGGATTTTCTTCTTCTTATTTATTTATTTTTTATTTATTTTAAAAGCTCGCAAATATCTTTGTTTCAGTTCAAGATGAAACCTGAAATGCACTATGGCGAGGTTGATTGTCCAGTTTCACCTCCGAGTACCTTTCCAAAGGAATATGAACTTCATTATGAGATTGAGATGATAGACTTCTCTAAAGTCAAGGTAAGATTTTTCAGTTTCAAATTTATGTCCTCTTTGTTTATGCTAGTTCAGCATAATACAACTTTTTTTCTCTAGATAAATTTTCAGGATGTCAAATGATATTGTCAATTGCAATATGTTGAAGATCCATGAGTGTGTGCTCATATTTGAACACTTAGTAAAATTCCTCAATTCATGATTAACTTGTTTTTAGTTCTAATGTTGAATTATTTGTGTTGATTTACAGATTGTCAGTGAAGATTTGGGAGTTATCAAGAAGGTATTGGCAATTTAGGTTGTCGAAATATATTTGTTATGTGACATTATGATAAATCTCACACATGTACCTTGATAACTGCTTGGCTGCAAGGACCAGCTGATGTTTTCTTTTCTTTGGTTAGTATTAACACCACTAGGTCACTGCATTGTTTCATTGATTCTCATATTGGTATTGACTCCATGTCTTGGAACTGAAGTCATTATCCATTAGAGTATGTCAAAAAATATTTTTAGTTGACTAGAGAGCAGAGTCAATATTAATATTCAATGTTCAATCTGGTTGATTGGTTTTAATTTAATTTTATTTTTATTAAATACAGTAATAATACCTATAAAGTCTTATATATCCTTCAGTCCTGGCCTCTCCAAATGTTAAGAGAAAAGAGAAATCAAGAAAAACTGTGAAAAGTTAATAGAACATTACAGAGTGAGAGCTTGGAAGCAGACATGGTATTTGAACAATTGTATGTGACCCAATCTTGTGTAAATCAAGGAAGATGGCCCACCTGGCTTAGCACAGGTGGTTTAAAAGAAACAATTTAATGAAATATGCAAGATATTAAATGAATATTAACCTAAAGGAACATTTTATAAAATAATAGAACACGACTTGCATGAAAGTGTTGGCGGTCACTTATTATTTGATACTTTATGATAAAGTGACCCATTTTCTGTTTGCATGTGAGCAAAAAAAAAAAAGGGGATTTCTCATGTTTCATCTACTGTCTCCAAGTGATTGGCGAGTTACCTGTAGAGAAACAGAAAATAATGGAACAACAGGCTAAAATCCTATGACAAAATGGGCATTATTTAAAATCCTGTTGTGCCTTCCTCCTGTACTGGAATAAATTGAATGATGCTTTCAAAATGAACATTTTGTTAAATTTTAGTGATACAAAATCTGCAGTCAATGTCTATCTGTTCTTCTAATTCATAGTCGAAGGTTGCTTAATATCTAATATTCTTATCTTGCGGATAGGTAATAAATGAAGGGCAGGGCTGGGAATCACCAAGGGAACCTTATGAAGTAAAAGTCAGGTATAAACTTGTTTGTAGTCCATTTTTTTTTTTTTTTTTTTTATCTTTTTTTTTTATCTTTGCTTTGCGTTTATATCAACCTATAAGATGAAATATCTGAAGTTTTAATGAAAAACATGTTCTACGTATAGTATTTCTGCAAAGACGGGTGACGGGAGAGTAGTTCTCTCACAGGCAGAAGAACCATATTTTTTTACTTTTGGGAAATCTGAGGTTGGTATATTCTAGTTTTCTGTAACCAATAACATCCTTGATTGAACTTTCCTTGTCAATGTGTTTTTTAGTCGGTTTTGCATTTTTTTTAATTCCTTATTTGTCATTCTGTAACTTAGGTGAGGAATTAAGAACCTTAAGTGATTAAATGAGGAGAAATTTTATCCATTTAATATTTTATACTTATGGATGTTGTCGTGGACATCATAATGTATTTGTCGTTATTTGTCATTAAATTAGGTACCCAAGGGTCTCGAGATGGGGATAGGCTCAATGACACGAGAAGAGAAAGCAGTAATATATGTAACCAATCAGTACTTAACTGAGTCTCCTCTTATGTCTGTGGTAGAAGGTTTTGACGAAGTTCATTTTGAAGTGGAGCTTGTCCATTTCACTCAGGTATGCAAAGTTCTCCTTGATTGCGAATCACATTGTTTGTTCTTTCATTTGCATACTAATTCATATGTTTTCATCATTCAATGGCAATAAACAAATGAATTTTGTTGGTCGAGGAATTTTGATGATGGCATCAGATAGTAATTTGTACTTCAATTTACTCAAATACTAATTTAGGTGAAAGGTCATCGTTTTTTCTCTATGTGATCACAAGGCACATGGTCTAACTGTCTTTCTTATTTATATTGAGATACTTATTTATGTTGGTTGTCCACTGTGGTTAAGTTTGCATCTAGACATTAAACAACGAAGTTCAGGGTCATGCTTAGTGGCTTTGTTCTGTATGCTTAACTGGGAGCCTTGACTTTTTCACAGTCTGGATGCGGTCATAACTCATCATTATCTGGGGCGTCCAAAGTTTAAAAGATGTTTATGATAACTAATAGATATAATTGTACTGGAATCACAAATATTAACTTAGTTATATGCAGTATTTGCAACTTGGTATGTGCAGCATTTAAAATTGTATTTATGAAAGCAATTTATAGCCAAGTTCTAAATGATTTTTGTTTGTATTTTGTGTTTTTTTAAAACATTTATTTTATGACAAATGTATTTATCTCCATTGTGAATGGCTCAATTCGTAATGGTGTGATTCAACTCTCTGACTTAGTGTTGACAGGTGAGGGACATGCTTGGAGATGGACGCTTGATAAAGCGTCGGCTTCGTGATGGAAGAGGTGTGTGTGAAGAATTCATTTATACCGCTACATATCTCCATGAATATGCTTGATACTTTATCTGTCATTTTGCCAGCACTCATCATCTGCTATCTTTATGTGGTATGATATGGATTCTCTGATAGATTCATATGTTTGTAATCCATTTTCAAGCGATCACCAATGAAAATTTCGCAACTACTCTCTCCTTTCTTCCTGCTATAATAATTATTTAAGCTTTATGCTATTATTTGATCGTGTAAATTCAAGGCAAAAAAAAAAAAAAACCTTGTCATATCTCCTGCAGGACTGTACCTCCTCTTGCTTACCAATACCTCTTTCTTCTGAAATCGTGGTTTATCTTATTACAGTTGTAAAGATACTTATAACCATCAACAACAAACGGTTTTATTGTTCAAGACAGTAAAACAAAATTATTTATATCAGTTAACGACATGCCCAATAAATTTCTTTTCTGCATCTCGTTTCAGAAGTAGGCATTAGTCCGTTCTTGGTCCAAAATTAACAGATGCTTGCTAAACAAGAGGGACAAATCACTTTTTTTTTCTTTTAAATTCAGACCAACTGTTTAAGGAGTATAGTCTGCTCTGGGTTCCCCTTTTTTTCCATTATTTTTCTTAATTTACTCTAGCATCTGGTACATGTCTATGCATCTTTAATTTCAGCTTCCTTTTTCTAATTTCTGCCTCTTCCTTTTTTCTCTGGCAAGTGGCTATTCATTTATATGCATAACATTATGGAATGCCTTTACTAATATTGTATTATTATGATAAAACGTGTATCTCTGAATTGCTTTAAAAAATTAGGTGAGTTTCCTATGGATTGCCCTCTTCATGACAGTCTACTACGGGTCCATTACAAGGGTATGTTTCTTAATGAGGAAAAGAAAGTCTTCTACGATTCAAGAGTTGATAATGATGGTCAGCCTTTGGAGTTCAGTTCTGGAGAAGGGCTTGTGAGTAGTTCCTCCATATAAAGAATAAATAGATTCTTGAAAAATGTTATTCTTGATTCTCAATTCACAAGTTTGTCGAATAAAAATAGTTGGCCAACTTCTAAAGCCTAGCCTCAATTTGTAGTTTGCTATACAACCGAGTCTTTAACTTTGGTCTGTGTTGCAGGTCCCTGAAGGATTTGAGATGAGTGTCCGTTTAATGCTTCCTGGAGAGATAGCTCTTGTCACGTGCCCTCCTGATTATGCATATGACAAGTTCCAGAGGTTGCTTTTCAAAATCTACTTTAACATATCCAGTTGTATAAAAAAATTAGACATTAATTAAATTTTCTGCTGTAACTATCATTCTTAGTTTATATTATTCTTCCTGAAATGACGTCAACAATTTGTTTATCTCTTCATATTATTAGGCCAGCTAATGTTCCTGAAGGTGCTCATGTTCAATGGGAAATTGAACTACTTGGTTTTGAGATGCCAAAGGTAACCAACAAATATTCCTTAGAAATTTAATTTCTGGGCTATTTAATTTGTTTATATAAACTATGTTAAATTCTCAGTGTGCTGTCTTTTATCATTTCTTGTGGCTTGCAAGTGTCAGCTTTTGGCTCCATATTGGTTTTTATATTTGGTATTTATTTAGATTTCCATAGCTTTGATGAGGAGGAACAAGTTTTGGAATTAACATGGGAATTGCTATGAACCTATGAGTTGGACTTGTCACTTGATTCAGCTTTGAATAGCTGGAATGAAAATTCTTATTAGGAAATAGGAATCCACTTTGAAGTTTATGATCTTTCTGATATTACTATACATCGATAAGTTCATATGATATCCTTATTGCAGGATTGGACTGGTTTGGATTTTCCAACAATAATGGGTGAAGCAGAGAAGATTAGAAACACAGTATGTATTTGCTCAGTGATGTCTCTGACCATTTGCAATATTGCTTCATCTTCTTCATATGTGTGCACTCCATATCTACATTTATTGATTATTCTTACAAAGTTGGCACCATGGTGATTTTTGTTGTCTAGGGAAACAGGCTCTTCAAAGAAGGAAAGTTTGAACTTGCTAAGGCAAAATATGAGAAGGTAATATGTTCATATCTTTGAGCATCTTTGGAGTGCTATTTTTTTTAAAAAAATTTTTGTTTGTATGGAGGTTAATCTACATTGTTTTCAACTGGAAACATGTAGTGGCTTCACCTTTTAGCATTGCCTCGCTGATGATGTCATCTGGAATCAAATTTGTTTGCCACTGTTTTTTTTTAGAACTGAATAATAAATAAATAAATAAGAAATCTCTATTTTTTTTTTTTAAATATTTTTCTTACCTGTTTTGATGTTTTAAAAAGCTAGTCTTTTTCTCAATATTGACTACTCAATAAAATGGATTTGGTATTTCTTATCCAATTATGCTTTTTTTTTTCTTTTCTTTTTTTTTTTTGTGTGTGTGTGTTTTTTTTTTTTTGAGATTTGCGGATCCTTCTTTTTGAGCTCTTGAATATACCTTTCAAGTCCTCGTATAAAGCTGTGTGCCAACTGCTAAACAGGTACTTAGGGAATTTAATCATGTTAATCCACAAGATGATGAGGAAGGGAAGGTTTTTGTAGACACAAGAGTACGTTTCTCCACTCCTTAGAGTAACCAGGAGTCGTTTTACAATATTTATTTTGAACATCTTTGCTTGTGTAACATTTTCAATTTTTTTTTCCTTTTCATGAATGTTTGAAGAATTTGTTAAACCTAAACTTGGCTGCATGCTACCTCAAAGTGGGAGAATGCAAAAAGTCCATTGAGTATTGCAATAAGGTATGTTTTTGGAAGAAGGATTTGATATTGTGACCACAGAATTGCTAAATTATTTATTTAACCTTTTCTTTAATTGCTTAATTTGCTTAAATAGTTGTTGTTTCTTTACATGGAACTCATATTTAGATTCATTGCTCGCTAGGTAAACAGGTTGCCACTGTGATTAAAATATCAGTGCGGTCTTTGTCATTGCTTAATTGAATGTCACTAATAATGAAACAGATGATATAGGGTAAGCTTTTTGCAAGTCATATATGCTAGAAACAGGAAATCAGATGTTGGACTTGAGAATTTTCAATTCTTCGGAATGGGAAATTCCACTTGATGCTTGGATGGCATTAGATGTCAAGCTTTTTAGCATAATGCAAGTTTGACATTCTTAAGGAAGCATGCTTATCTAGTGTCTATTGGCAAGGTCATAGTCAGTTGCTCATTAGCATATATGAAAAATTCAAGGTTTGGGTCTTGGTTCTTATGTGGGCTTCAGCGCTTCCAATTATATGAGGGAGTTTGTGATTTTTGATATGTGCTATCATTGTATAAGATTACCGTCTGAAGATTTCAACATGACCCTCATGATTGCCAATGCAAGTGTAGCTAAGAAAGTTCCCTTGTTGCTAAAATACCCAAGTCTGTTTTGAAATGCAATGCTCTCTTTTCTTTGTATCCTATGCCACTGTCATTCCATCTAGTCCAGCTCTTTGATTTGCAGTCCTGAAAAAAATTATGCAGGTTTTGGATGCAAATCCTGCACATGTGAAGGGTCTGTACCGCCGTGGAATGGCCTACATGACAGATGGAGATTTTGAGGAAGCAAGACGTGATTTTGAAATGGTAATGCTCATAGTTTTTATTTGTGTAACAGTTTAAATCCTTGACATACATTTTCTAAAATGCTTCTGGATGCTGCTAGATGATGAAAGTTGACAAGTCATCTGAACTTGATGCAATGGCAGCACTTCAAAAACTGAAGCAGAAGAAGCAGGTAGGTTAAATACAAAAACTATTCTATTAGTTATTCGAGATGGGGCATAAATGTTTTATATGTTTCTGCATGCTTGGGTAGGATGTGGAGAGGAAGGCACGTAAACAATTTAAAGGATTATTTGACAAGAAGCCAGGGGAAATTTCGGAAGCCAGAACTCAAGATTCAGAAGAAAAAAGTACAAGTGAAAATCAGAGTAAAGATGATCAGGAGGATTCAGATAGGATCGAGAAAGAGGCGTTGCTTCAAGATGCAGGCAATGCACCCAGGGCGGGCTGGTTCTTACATTCGTGGCCTACTGGTAGGAGACTGCTTTCATCTCTCGGGGTTCAAAGATGTACGATACTGTGACATGTAATCTATTGAGCATCCAACTTCTTGTACGGCAAAATTTCCATGCACTAATGTTAGTGGTGGTTTAGCAAAAGTTCACTTCGAAGAGAATGAACTTTGGAGGATGAGTATCATTTTATGCAAATAAATGAAGATAGATGTTATTTTAAATTTTGATGGTTCTAGGTTTTATACTAGTAAGAGGTAGAGAATTTTTGTTCTTTATCAGGTCTGGACCTTAATGCTGGTAATGAGCTTAAGTTTGATAGGAATGACATATAGCTTTTGGACGAAATTGTTTTGCAAAATTTTAGGAATGAATGATTCAATTGTTTTACAAGATTAAAACTCCAGGATTAGGATGTAATTTGGAAAAGTGATCACTGATCAGAACCCTATCAGTGAAATGGAATTGGAAACTAGGCTTTTGAAAGGAACTGTTAGGCGGAACTTTGAGGTCAATTGAAATATGGCAAAAAATTTATCCTATATTTAGGATGGTTGTATTAATTATCTCTGATGTTGAAAAATATGCGCATAAATATATATTTTTTCTAATATCATGGAGGACATCATTCCTAGTATGTTAACCTTTTATATGTTTTCTTTTTTATGCTTATTGGGTAAACATTCTTCATAATTTGCACATAATTAAGATATCCCACCGTATATGAGCTTTGTCCGATGAAAATTGTTATGGTGGCTAGTAGACTTTGTTTTCTTTGTTTTAATGGAGAGGAAAAATTAAATCTGAATTCAGATTGTATATGCACTTACAGTTAGAAATGCCTTGCAATTGCAAGCTTGTATGTTTTGAATTTAGAACCAAGCATACTTCAGACTCTCAAGTGAATGCCAATGTTACTCGAGCTTAATTTTTGTTCAATACTTGCAAAGAATTTGATCTTTAATTAAAGAGAAAACCTGCAAGTCCTTTGGTCAAAATCCTGTCCTGAAAATCCAAGTGACAACTCTATTGTTTTTAATCTTTTTATATATATACATATATATACACTAACTTCGTTCATTAGATGAGATTATGTGCATCTATAATTATTCTCAAGTCATTTTTAATTGTTGTATTTACATTTGGAGAAAAATAGATTATGGATTCAATGCCCAAAATTTTCCTTGGAATAAAAGAAATCACACATCTTGCATTGGAATGACAATAGAACATAAATTTTCTTCTTCTTCTTCTTCTTTTTTAATGAGATATGAAAATCCAAATATTACAATGCTAATAGCAAAAATAATTAAACTTAAAAAGGTTTTGGTTAATTTATTAGTTCCTCCCAATTTAGGCTTCATTTGTATTGCATAAGATATAAATATGCATACTCCAAGAAGCCTATCTATGTTGAACCAAAAGCCTAATAATTAAACGCCTTCTTCATTAAACTCAATGATTGTTGGTGCATGTGTTTGAACAATCATTCACTAGATCTGAAAAACACAAACAAGCAAAATATTAATTAGTGCTCTAGAAATTATAGTGGACCAAATCAATTAAGCCTGTAAAATTAAAAACTTATTTAACGATTAATTTAGCTTAGTCTAATTCTAACTTTTGCTTAGTCTAATTTTTTTTATTTTCTATCATTGAATTGTAAAAATTAATAATAAAATTTCAATAATTGGTTCAATAGTTTAACCATAAGTTATATATTTTCAGTAGTTAAATAATATATAAAATTATAATTAAATGTAATTAAATATACAGAAACTTAAAAATAATTGCTTAACAATGTGAAAAAACAATAAAAATTAAATTGAATTTTAATTGATTAATCAGTTTGGTTCTAATAACTATAATTGGACCAATGAAAAGTCCTTTGAGCAATTTAATTTAAAAAATGTTGGTGTTTATATATTCAAAATACAGAATTCAAATTTTTTAAATAAGAGGATATAAGGATTTAAATGTTTGACCTATACACTACAAATCAAGAAAAAAAAAACACATTTCATCACTTGATTACTAATGGTGCAATAGAAAAACAAAACCATGGATAAATACCGCACAGAGACATAGTTTATCATATTATTATGGGCAATAGATCTATTATTCAATCCCTCTTCTCTAATGCTAAAAAAAATACATTGATAAATAGATCCATTAATGTGTGTGTGCGTGACAGAGAGAGAGAGAATTACTATAGTTGTTTTTAGAGATAGCACAAGGAGGAAGCACAACCAATGGTACAAAAATGGAGGATATTTTGTGAGGGTGGGTGGATGATGCACTTAGCAACGCAACTAACAGGACAAGCTGCAGTCCATGGAGGAATAGCACAGTTAAAAAGGCATCTCTTCATGCAAGACTTGAAATTTTTTAACACCGCAGAGGATTCCCCAACAAATATCCCCAGCACCACGATACTTACCGTAACCGTTCTCAATGCCTTCGTCTCCATTTAATTAAATGCGTCTCTTCTCAATGAGAGAGTGTCTTACTAACTAAATTTAAGTTGACTTCTCACCCTTCGTCGCCCTCAAATGGGTATTTATATATATATATATATATATATATATATATATATATTTTGGCACACCCACAAGTCTTTTTAAAAATGACGAAAATTATTAAGATTTGAATTTTCGAACAATTATTAATCATCTGTTCTCAAATAGATATTAATTAATATATATGTATTTATTTATACAGGGTAAGAACTTAAATTCTCCAATTGTTACCACATGGAAGAATATATTGTTGTAATCTGACTTTTTATTTAATTATTTATTTATTTTGAAGAAATCTAATTTTATAATTTTCATTTATATAAAAAGTATTTGAATCTATTTAAAATAAATAAAAAATATTATTTTAAAATTTAAAAAATGTTAAATAATTTTTTAGATATATAAGTGATTAATTTAAAATATCATTTTGATATTTAAAAAAAAAAATAAATGTGATAATTTTTTTGAAACGACGTTTTCAATATTCTGTTTTCAATTTAAAAATCTTGTAAACATTAAACCTAAATTAAAGGCTTTTTTAGAATTAATTAAGATTGGATTAGATGCCTTAAACTTAGATTTTTTTTTTTGGATCTTGTTTTATTTTTTTCCAGACATTAGAGTATGTTTTTATGTAATATAAAAAAAAAATATTAAATAGAGTAGAAGCATACTCTTTCTATTGATATTTAAATAAACTTATATATAATTAAAATAGAGACACATTTATATAAGAATTAAAGTGAAGACACATTCATATAAATTTATATTTTTTTATAAATAAAAAAAATATATTTCTGTTTTACTTAATAATTTCTCAAAATAATATATTTTTAAACCTTTTTGTTTATTCTTACAAAGTAAACAATATTAACCTTGCATTTGGACGAATATATCAGAAATATAAAGTAATTTTTACCTTTATAAATTATTTTTCTTGTTAAGAAATTGGGTATATATCTTATTCCTTTCTGGAGAAAATTTTATATAAAGAAATTTAAAATTATTGAAATATATAGAAAATAACTTAATGGTGACGTGGCCACAGTGTGATGATGTGGCAGGTGTTGGCATGGCTTGTGATGATAACGTGGGTTTTTTTCTGATTTGGCTTAATGTGATGTGGAACAAATTGTTGACATGACACTTTGATTGATGTGAATATATTTGCTTATGTGGATACAAGTGACGTGGAACTTATTGCTTTTGTGGCAGCTGACATGGCATTTCGGTGAAGTGGCGGAATGCAGGTGACGCAGACTTTTTACTGACCCCTCCAGGCCCATTTGAGCTAAGTATACACATGAATGGCCCAATCAGAGCACCTTCGAAGCCCAATTTGAACCCAACGTAACAATATTATTAGCCCAGTTTGAATCCAACAAAACACAGTATTAGGCGAAGAAAACTTATGAAGACCCAAACAACCAATTCCAGTCGTATCCACTGTCGTGGTCTCTTTCCTTCTCCTGTGGCCTTGTTCTCTGGGTCACTTCATTGCTTTGCTTCCCCTTGCAATCATGGCCACTTACTGCTTACATCAATAACCTCAATGAGAAGATAAGAGAAACCCCCTATTTTTCTAATTGTGAGCAAATGTTTGATTTGAACATAATATTCTTGAATTGAAGAAATTGCTGCACCACTCAGTTTGGGAAGATACTGGCATTCAACACAATACATAGAGCAAACATTTGTTGTTTTGAAGGATGTTCAATCAATCAGGTAAATGCAGTCACTGATTTGAGCACCAATTTCTCTGAATGTTGTTATTTTTATAAGATGTAATAAATTCCTCAATAGATATATGCAATCTCTTCATCGATTTTTTTGGTAAATTAAGCTCTAACTCATGACTTAATAACTCTGTAGATGGCTACAATACCACTAAACTAAAAGCTGATTAGTAATCTCTTCAATTTTTCAATGTTTATAACGTTTATGCCTTTAGATATTTTTCAATGTTTATAACGTTTATGCCTTTAGATTTCATAAGAATGCAGTGCAGCAGTCACTATCCTACTGGCCTATATTGACAGAAACATCCATTTATCAACACCAAAATGATCTTAAAATGGAAACATTCTCATAGATAAAAAATCTATACGAAGCAATTAAACTTTGAAATAAAAAATTCATCCAAATTAAAATGTACTAATTTAATTATTCATATAAATAAATATTCATTTGTTATCACCATCTCATGCATGTAAATGTAGCTAAACCTAATTAAGCTAGAACTGAATTTGACGCAGTTGAGTCATGATTCTTGAATAATTCCAAGAAAACCATTTTGATTCTCTTGAACCGAAGCATATTAATTAAGGTCCCTTTCATCAGGCACGTACTTCTTAAAGCATGTTTGTGAACAATGATCCACACGTTTTTCCACTTTATCCAAACCTGAAAAGAAAAAAAAGGTAAAAACACCAACAAATAAACTCGCAAGTACCTTGTTAGTTAATTTTAAATAGGATTAATTATAGTTTTTTCCAATAGAATCACATAATACATTAATTTTTCATGATTTTTTAAAAATATATTAATTCCTCCTTATAAATATCACAATATATTACTATACCCTTCCGTCCAATTTTTCTGTTAGTCAATTTTAAAATAGTCAACAAGTGTAGTAAAAAAACATAAATATTATTGACTTTTATTTTTAATTAATTAAATCTTATTTTTGTTTTAAATTTTTTTTAGGGTTAAAAAATATATTTTTATATTTTTTTGACAACTTTGAAAATAAAATAAATAAAAATATTTTACTTTTTATTTTCAAATTTATCAAAAATATGAAAATAAATTTTTTATTTATATTAAAAAATTTAAGAAAAAATAATTTAATTTCTTCTTGAATTATTTTTTTAAAATAAAAAATAAAAAA
The DNA here is from genome assembly GCA_948193065.1 of Aleurites moluccanus. Classification (NCBI taxonomy): domain Eukaryota; kingdom Viridiplantae; phylum Streptophyta; class Magnoliopsida; order Malpighiales; family Euphorbiaceae; genus Aleurites; species Aleurites moluccanus. The sequence goes on along the minus strand of CANXYC010246603.1, from coordinate 30,115 downwards.
TATTTTTATTTATTTTTTATTTTCAAATTTATCAAAAAATATGAAAATAAATTTTTTAACACTAAAAAATATTTTTTAAAGGTAAAAACACCAACAAATAAACTCATAAGTACATTATTAGTTAATTTTAAATATGGTTAATTATGATTCCCTCCTATAAAATGAACTAATATACTAACTCCCCATAACCTTTCAAAAATATATTAATTCCCCCCTAATAAATGTTACAATATATTATTATATCTTTCCATCCAATTTTACTGTTAGTCAATTCTAAAATGGTCAACAATGACAATAAAAGAATAGAAATATCATTGTCCTTTTTTTTAATTAATTATATCATATTTTTGCTTTAAAAAAAAAAAATTAGGATTAAAAAATATATTTTTATATTTTTTGACAACTTTGAAAATAAAATAAATAAAAATATTTTTTATTTTATTTTTTAAATAATAAAAAATTTGAAAATAAAAAATATTTTTTTAAAAAAAATATTTTTAGTTTTTATATTCAAATTTGTTAAAAATATGAAAATGAATTTTTTATTTGTATTAAAAATTTAAGAAGAAATAATTTAATTTCTTCTTAAATTATTTTTTTAAAATAAAAATAAAAAATATTTTTATTTATTTTTTATTTTCAAATTTGTCAAAAAATATGAAAATAAATTTTTTTAACACTAAAAAATATTTTTTACAAGTAAAAATAGAATGTAATTAATTAAAAATAAATGATAAAGATATTTCTGTCTTTTTACAGTTCTTATTAATTATTTTAGGGTTGATTAACTGTAAAATTAGACGGAAGAATATATTAGTATAACGAAACATCAATTAAGAAGGAGTTAGTATATTTTTAATAGGTCGAAGAAGATTTAGTGTATTGGATCATTCTACATGGAGAAAATATAATTAACTATCATATAATATTATCTATTTTTTTTCTAATATATAAAATTTTTCTATTAAGTTATAAAGACAATTATATAGCTTGATGAGATAATTATTATCGTCTCTTTTATCAATACTGTATATACATTTATAGAGAGAGAGAAAAATATACAGAAGTCATCTTCAGAGATGAGATTATAGCACTTCGAAGTAGCACAGCCAAATGTACAAAACTTTTGGTTTTTGTTTGAGAGAATTCGAGTAGTGGGGGTACTAGTTATTTGTGTATGTGGTGGAGGAGTTGCAGGAAGTGGAGGTGGGTGGATTATGCACCTAGCCAAGCAAATGACAGGGCAATAGGGTGACCATGGTCCAATTGCACAATCGATTAAATAATTTTTCATGCAAAATTTGAACCCGGCATCAAGGGCTGTGGATTGCCCTACAAGCATATCAATCACCACACACACCACAACAAATGACAATGCTTTTCTCTCCATTTTCTCCTTCTTAACCATAATTTGAACCTCTAATTATTTTAAGGGTAATTGCTACTTCTTGTTTGCTACAAATTGGTGTTTTTTATGGTATGGGTTAATTACTATTTCTCTTTGTAAAATGATCCATTACACTAAATCTCTCATAACTTTTTAAAAATATACTAACTTCCTCCTGATAAATGTCATAATATACTATTAGATTTTTCCGTCTAATTTTGTCAGTAGTCAACTCTACAAGGATAGTAAAAAGACAGAAATACCCTGATAGTAAAAAAAGAGAAATATTCTTACTATTTATTTTTAATTAATTATATTTTATTTTTGCTTTAAAATTTTTTTTAAGGTTAAAAAATTTATTTTCATATTTTTGAAGAATTTTAAAATAAAAAATAAACAAAAATATTTTTTATTTTTTATTTTAAAAAATAATTTAAAAAGAAATTAAATTATTTCTTTTTAAATTTTCTAATACAAATAAAAAATTCATTTTCATATTTTTAACAAATTTAAAAATAAAAAGTAAAAAATATTTTTATTTTTAATTTTCAAATTTTTATTTTTTAAAAAATATTTTTATTTTCAAATATATCAAAAGTATGAAAATATATTTTTTAACCCTAAAAAAAATAAAGTAAAAATAGAATGTAATTAATTAAAATTAAAGAGTAAGGGTATTTTTATCTTTTTACTGCTTTTGTAGGATTGATTAACGATAAAATTAGACGGAATGGTCTAGTAATATATTGTGATATTTGTCAGAGGGGAGTTACTATATTTTTAAAAGGTCAAAAGAGACTTAATATATTAAATCATTTTACAGAAAAAATAGTAATTAACTCAAATGGTATTTACATAGTTGGCCAGAGTGAAATCATGAACATGCAATTAAATATATGGAAAATTATTGCATATGGGTGTAGAAACTTATTTTATATACTAAACAATGAAGGATAATATATTTTAGTTAATATAGCTTTTTTTTTTTTACTCAATATATTTTTATTTTATTAAATTGATATATACAGTCAATGTAAATAATAATATTTTTAAATATTGTAAAAAATAAAATGGAAACTCAATAATGTGATATTACTCTATTGGTTTTTCTAACTATTTTAGACAAAAATATTGAAACATATATAGATCGAAAAAAAAAAGAAATATAGAAAGAAAGACAAATTCTTCAGTTGACTGACTGTTACTAAGAATTATTATAAATTAGGAATGGAAGTAAACTCTAATTATCTTTTTTTTTTTCCTTAAAAAACTTAATGGTAAAAACAATTACTACTCAATCTTTATTTATTTTTTTTTTTTTTTAGGAATGGAGTCATGTATAGGCATAAGTGGATCTGACTCATTTTAATAAAAAAAAAATTATTAACTTATATAAAAAAAATTTATTTGACACACTTAAATCTAATATTTTTACGTACACAAGATTAATTATCAGTCTAATTAAAATTAATTTTATGATTTTGTTACTGCATATTTTATTAGATATATATTAATTTTTGAACTTTAACTTTCTAATAGGCTTAACAACTCCATTGATATTTAGCTTTTTATTAACTAAAATAAAATACAGAATCAAACTTGAACATAAAAAATTATTAAAACAAAAGTATAGCCCTAATTAAAAAATTAGAAAAAAATAAAAGGTAGAGAAGTTAAGTAGTAGTACTGGTAGGGTTTTCACCACGTATGTTATATTTTCAAACTACCCATTATCTTAAATTATAATTTAAGAATTTCTTAGCTCTTGTCAAAAAAATCTGATAATACTCATTATTCATTTCTAAACTATTTGCCAAATTACATTATAAACTTTTTGCTAAATTAAGGGCTTTTTTTAAAGACGATAACTTTTTAAACTTATAATTAGAAATAAAAACAATAAAATAATTTTGAATGGGTTAAAAATTAATTTTATTTAAAAAATTAAATTTAAATAGGTTAAGTAAATATTTTTTTATAAAATAATGATATATTTAATTAATTTTAGATAAATTAATTATTAATTTTATATAAAAAAATTAAATTTAAATGAATTAAATAATTTTTTTTTTTATGAATTAATGAAATTTTATTTTGTCTAGACCCATCTGAATCATAATAGGACTCCGTGCATGCTTATAATCCCTATGCATGCGTGGTAATAAAAGGAAGGAAAAATACAAATATTACTATGTATATAATACTTATATATATTGGCCTCAATGAGTGAACTCAATAAATCCCCTTAACTAATAGATGCTGGTTGGGGAGTCATATGATAAAACTAGCCCCAGCCTTATAGTATTAAAGATTAATTATTATTTAATTTTTAAAATTTATTAAAATTAATAAAATAATTTTTATATTTTAAAAAATTTATTATTTAATTTTTATATTTTAATTTCGTCATACGAATTCATCATTACGTTAATTTTTTTACAAATTTAATTAAAAAATAAAAAAAAAAAAGAAAATAACTTTTCATACCTAAAATATTTTTTTTTATTTTCTTTCAAATTATGAATATTATCCTAAAATAAAATTCATAATTCATCTCTCTCACTCTCTTTTTATATAAATTCATAACTATAAAAAAATTTCTATAAAAAATTAAATTTTTTATTAAATAACCAGAAATTTAAAATTATTTATTATTTAGTTTCTGAAATTTAATGAAATTAACAAAATGATTCCTGTGAGTGAAGGGTATTTTAATTATTTTATAAATATTTAACAGTAAAAGTGGACGAAAGTACCAGTTCGTTCACAAAATCTAAATATAAAAATAAAATAATAATTTTTTTAAAATATATAAATCACTTTGTTAATTTTAATAAATTTGGGGGAATGTTTTTATAGCTGTTATAAGATTTGATTTCATTTGTTACCAGGTGTTCTGGAAAGTGAAAGACACTTTGAAATATTTTAAAATATAAATTAAATAAAAAAATGTGACCTAAAAATAATTAATATAAATCATGTTTAATTATTTATTTTTTTTAACTATATAAATAATGAAATTTTTTTAAATCTATTTATTTTTAAACTGAAATTCTATTTAATAAAAAATATTTGAAAAATATATTATAGTTATTTTAATAATAATTAAATATTAATAAGTAAATAAAAAATATAATTAATTAAGTTAATATTTAATTTGGATTATGATGTATATATGTGTATATATATATATATATTTTATATTTGATGAAATTATATATGAAAATAATATTATAATTTAGTAACTAAATAATAATTTTTGAAAATTTTAAAAATTAAATTTATATTTAAATAATTTATGTTAAATTGAAAAAAATTATTTTTCAAGTTTTTTTTTTTTTTATAAAAAGAGTTTTTTCATTCATGTAGTAGAAAAATACATCCCGATAAAAGTAATTGAACATCAAAATGAATATGAAATGAGCTTTAACTTTAAATAGCATTGATCAAATTATCAGAATAATAATATTCAGCTCAGCAACTATAATTGACACATCGGTAGAAACACGCTCTACTCGATATTGACATTAAGTCATTTTATGAGTCTGATTTATTGAAAATCGGATGAAACTCTACCCTGTAAAGGGAAGACAAACAAACTCGCATGTAGGAAAACAAACAAACCTACAGGAAGAAGGACAATCCAAACTTCACAAATAAAAGACTTATAAATAAAATTAACACAAATAATATAAATTTAATATCAAATCTTATTTAAAACAACAACAAAACAACTCAAAATAAAGCAAATGATATAATATTTTTAGGCAATCAGCATCCAAGTCAGAAAAAAGAGATGACAAAAGTGGAGGAGGGACAATAACGAGTTAGACAAAGATAAAAGCGATAGGGGAAAAAGAGAGAGACAAAAAAAGAAAGAGAAGAAGACGGCAAAAGCGCCAGAATTATATTTTTTTGTTTTTCAAGTTCTAATATATCAAAATGAGATATATTTTATAAGGATTTTATTTATTATTTATTTATAATTTTTGAAACTAAAATGAATATTTAATAAATTTTAAAAAATTTAAATATTTTATAAAAAATAAAAATAAAGAGATAATGGTAGAGAGAAACAGTAACAAAAGAGGTAGAGGTTATCAAGGTGATATTTATGTTATACTTCAAGAAAATATTTGCATCTTATTCCAATATAAAATAAATGGATGAGTTTTTCATTTAAATTTAAATTTAAAATTTCTGGGAGTAAATAGTTATAATGTAAATTAAATTTCAATCATTTATTTTGCATTCAATAATAGAGATAGTAGAGATTGTGCTAATATGACTTGTCATATTCGTCCATTATTATGGAGTCTTGACCCAATCTAAATGAAAATATTTATATTACTCATATATAATTAGTTTAATTTTTTATTATGCCTTTAAAAAATTTTAATTAATCCCTAAAAATTCATATTTTATAAATAATTTTAAATATTAAAATTATTTAATTAATTTTCATATTATAAAAGATGAAAGATCAATAATAATTTATTCATCGAATTCGTATTTTCAAAAATAAAAAATAATAATAATTTATTCAATTAAAATATATTTTTATGAAAAATAATTAATTACTGTTATTTGAAATAAAAATTATTAAAAAGTTGATAAAAAAACTAACATTTTATTTATTTTAACAATTCGATCCTCAAATAAAATTTTGAGGTTTCTCATCATTTCCAACATGTGAGATTCTCATCCATAACTTCATTTCACCTATATATATTCGTGCCATTTTCAGTTTGTATTTAATTATACATATATTCCCTCGTTTAGAAGATTCATTCATCTCAAATTATAATTTATTTTATTTTTTTAAATATTAATTTAAAAAATAATTATCAAATATGCTTTTTATTAATTTATATTAATATCATTATATATATAATTATATTTTTTTTCATGTTGAAATAATAAACTTATTCTAAAAATATAAATATTTTAATTATTGTAAATATTAAAAAATAAAAAAATATATATTAAAAAAATATATAAAAGGAGTATTTTTTGTATGAGTATTTAAAAAAAATGATAAAATTAATGTAATAAATTAAAAATAACTAAATTTTTAAATCTATATATAAAAAGAAATAAAATTATCTTTTTGAGATGAATGAAATGTATTTTTATTAAATTTTCATAGATTTAGTTTGTACTCGTACATACTATGATGTTAGCTATACCTTGGCCAACAATATAAATAAAGCCTAAAAAAACACTGCCTTTGGAACCAAGAAGAGACATATATTATTATAATATATATATTGATCACTCGAATTCAAATTAATCCACAGTAATTAAATATTGAATGGTTTAATAAAATATATATATTTATGATGATGATGATGATGGAGAGAAAAACATTGTCATTTGTTGTGGTACGTGTAGTGATGCTTGAGATGGTTAATGCAGGGCAATCCCCTGCAGAGTTTTTTGGGAGAAAGGTTCATACATTGCATGAAGCATTGTTTAATTGATTGTGCAATTGGACCATGGTATGCTTCTTGCCCGGCTAAGTGCATAATTCATCCACCTCAACTTCCACCTTGTTTGCTTGGACACTCAAAAACTCTTTCACTTTCTCCGTTTTCTTCTCTCTCAAAAACTAGAGATGAAAGTCAAATTAATTGAATCAATTAAACCAAATCAAAATCGATGATTTCACAATTTATTTGATTTGATTTAATTTGAAAAATATAATAAACTGAAAATTTATTTAATTTACGGTTTGAGTACTTTTTCTCTGATTTCAAATCAAATGAAACAGAAGTTATATATATATATATATATATATATATATATATATATATATATATATATATATATATATATAATTTTTTACCAGTATTATAATTAAATATATTTAATTTATTTTATATATAACTATATATTTTATTAACTTAATATTAATTTAAAATTTTAAAAAATATTATTCATGAAAATTATCTAAAAATACATAAAAAAGAGTAATTCTTGAGAAAAAAATATAAGTTTTAAGTATGTTAATTAATGTAATAAATAAATTTTAGATTATATAATATTAAACTATTTTTAAATTTTTTTATTATCAATATTTTATTAGATTTTTTTTTTCTAAATTTATAATAAAATAATGACGATTTATAAAAATAAAAAAAATTTTGATTTAAAACCGACAAACAAAAAATATTTAAATTAAATCAAATCAAATTAAAATCGATAATTTGACTATAAATTATAATTTAATTAATTTAAAAATTTTAAATAAAATATATTAATTTAATTTAATAACAATTTTTCATACCAACCAAACAAGTCAATAATGTTCTAAGAAAGCATGTTATCATTATGTGGATACAATTATAATAACTAGCACGTCTTTTCCACCAAAAATTTTAATAAAAATATTTAGATCTAATGATGTTCTATAACATCATTTTTATTCTAATTAACATCAATTTTCTATTGTATTTTACAAAATTATTTAATTATCAATAAGGACATGTTTGGTTGGGGTGGAAAAAAAATAACATTTTAATGGAATGAATATAATCTTATATAATATAAATCTCTCCACTTTGATGGTTTTCTTGAATTATTTCAATGATGGTTTTATATGAATTATTACTTATTTTGTGAAAAATTTTGTAGAATTATTGGTTTCTTAGATTCAATTTAAATTAACTGTTTGTAACAGCCGTTAACTGATAACTGGTGGCTGATAATTAGTAGATATTAACTATTATCTAACAACTAATTGTTGCTAGTGTTTGATAAAATTATTATTAGTTGTTAATTGTTATTATATTCAATGACCATTAATGACAAATATTAATATTTTTTTTTTATTTAAATATTTTTTAAAAAATAATTTATATTTTTAATTAAAAAAGTACATTTTTTTAAAAAAAAAATTAATTTAAAATTTTTACAAATTACAACTGTTTTACTAACTAACAATTATTTAATAGCTAATAGCAGTCAAAAACAAATATTATGGTATAACTGTTAGAGAAAAAAAACTAACAATTATATTAAAAAGTTAAACCAAACACCTTTTTATTATTAAATAAATATTTACAACTCATTTTTTTTAGAAAATAAATTGAAATAATATTTGCTTTTTGCGGGATTCAAATATGATAATAAAATTTTAGTTAAAGAAATTTTATTTTTTTATTTTTATTATTTTATTTTTCCAGTAAGGAAATAAGATTGAACTGAAAATTTAATTAATTTGAAATGTATATTAAATTTATAAAAATGCTTTAGATTGTTTGTGATTAATTATCTTAATATGTTATTATGAATTTTTAGTGTAAGCTCAAACTCAATTTGGCTTGGAAGTGTAAATTTTTGGAAAAAAAATATGTGTTTGATAAAATGAAAAATTAATTGTTAAATTTTAAGTGTTGAATAATATAAATAATATAATTTTTAAATTATAAAAATAAAATTTAATTATTAATTATTATATTCAATATAAATGTTATATTTAAAAAAATTGACTTATCATCTAAAGTAATGTTTTAATTTAATTAAAATTTTTAAAATAATATTAATAAATAAATTAAAATAATTAATTATTAAAAATTTAATTTTAAATATTGAACAAGATTATGAAAGATTAATTTTAACATTTATATCGAAAGCATTTATTTTTTATTTTTATAAATTTTAAAAAATATATTTTTTTCCCCTCTAAAAATGAATGTATCAATTTTTTTTTCTCATGCATATGTATCAAATTCTCATGAATCTAATGATTCATAATATTGTAATAATTTTTTTTTAAAAAAAAAGAAATACTATTAATTCATTAAATTAGTTGAAATTCACTCATAAAAATCTATTAAAAATGCATTACTTTTACTAAAGAGTGAGCAACAGCATTGGCAGTAACATTAGCTAATTATTGGATGAGAAACTTGCAATCTTCTAGAATAACACCAACTCCTGAATGATTTATAGCTCCACTTTTAACAGCTTAAAAGACCAGTAGAGAGTTCATCTCCACAATTACTCGAGACCATCCCTGAACTTTTATCCAACTGAGCGCCTCTCTGACCCCCAAGACCCTCTGCTGTAAATGGATCTTGGATGCCTTCAAACTTTACTGATCTTGCAACCTCCATTTCTCCTAGGCGATTTCTTAAAATGAGTCCCACTCCCATATGCCCCAGATTCTCAAAAATAGCCGCATCCACGTTCAGTTTACGCCATTCAGCCTGTGGCTTTGTCCACTTAACACAATTTGATTATTAGAACTGTGGTTCGACGTTATAGGAAGTTTAAACTATTACTAAGTAGGAAGTTATTTGAATTTCATTAATGATAATTCTCTCCTTTCCACATTATAAAAGAACACATTTGATTTTTTATTCTAAATTACAATTTTATTATTTTATATTTTTATATTTATTTATTTTTAATATTAATGAAATTTATTTCCCTATATACTCAAACATAGACACATTAAAAATAAAATATATATTTAATTATTATTTTTTAAATAATGAGAGTCTTAATAGGAAAAAATTTAGTGAAAATTTTTTACTATGTTAATAAAAACTTTATAGTATATGTATTTATTAAAAATAAATAAATAAGAGAAAAATGGAATGATTAATCAAGAAAATAAAAAAGAAAAGAGAGACATAAGGCTACCATGTGCTGCTTTTGGTTACCGTAACATCCGATTCTGAGCTCTCCTTTTCTCCTCCTTTAATTAATTTATTTATTTAATTAATTAAAAATAAAAAATAAAAAATAAAAAGCCAAATTTCTTCTTCTTCTTCTACTGCTGCTCTTCTCGCTCCTCTTCTTCTTTTTCATTCTTCTTCGCCTCTCTCTCTTTTGCTCTGTATCAAAACCAAAAAGAGAGAAAATTAAGTAAAAAGCTATTTGAATAATATTATCTGTAAAAGAGAATAGGCTTTTATCAATGCCTGCACAGAAGCGTTCTTTACCAGATAATTCCAATAACGATGACCAACAACACGATGATTCCTCTTCTTCTCTTCAAAACGGCCACCAATATCCCCCCAAGCAATCTCGCCTCGACCCATTTCCTCTTGATGACCATCTCCAACCTCACCACCACCACCACCACCAACAACAACTAGTCGACGACGAAGATGAAGAACAAGAAGATGAAGAAGAAGAGGAAGAGGAAGAAGAAGAAGAAGAGGCAACCCAGAAACCAGAAGAAGAAGAAGGAGATGATGATGATGAAGAAGAAGAAGCAAAACAAGGTAACTCCTTTTTTCTTCTTTTATTTATAGTTTCATACGATGTTTGGTTTTTACATGATGAGTGTGTGTGTATAGTATCGTACGTATATTTTTGGGTAGTGGGTGTAGTTTAGAAATTGATTTTGATGTTTACGATTAATTGAATCCATTACTTATTATTTTTCTTTCTCTATTCTCAGATTCTGAGGAAAGCCAATCTTCCAGCTCTGAAGATGAAAAACCCGAGTACTCTTTTTCTCTCTTTTAATCTTATTCGCACGCATTTCTTGTTATAGTACATTAGTTGGAGATTGGTGCTGCTGGGTAGTGTTAGCTCGGTTTTACTCGTCCATAGTATTTTTTTTAAGTAGAAGGGGCTTTGAGTTTTTTAAAAAGCTCAGTAAATTTTTCTGGCATTTGTCTTTAAAATTTTGATTATGCTCGAGAGGATTGTTGCATTCCCAGTTTGTGTCTAGATTGATTCCTTCTGGCTACTGTTGAGGAGGCTAAATGTTGAATTTATGTAAAGAGAAGTTCACAATTAACTAGTTTGATTTTAAGTGTTGTTGCTTGACTAATGTGTAGGTAAAGTCTTACTGGTTTTTTGGTACATAAATTGGTGACTGGACCTTGAAAAATGGTGCAACTTATTGACACTGCTGTTTTGCAAGCATTTCATCTGAGATCGCAGTATCCAGAATGTGAATGTGTGTGTTTTTTATAAAACTCTTCTGGAGATGTTGGAAAGTTAAAAATTTGCTTCTGACAGTTTTTTTTTCTTTTGTATTTGATCAGCTTCTCTGTTTTAGACTCAGTGGCATGAACTTAAATCTGTGACCATAGGATATATACCATGATATGCTGTGATGTATGAACTAACTGATAAAATAAGAGTACAAAGAGAAGTTGAAGGATAGTCTGCTGGAGTATTTATGTGATTTTTTTTAAGTGTTTCTAGCCTAAGCAATCTGAGCTGAAGGTTAGAGGGAAATTAGCTCATACAGTCTCCATACTATGGAATGCTGTGATGTCTAATTTAGAATAATTAAGAATTAGAAATACCAGTGGGCTAATCACCTGAAAAGCCCTACCTTTAGGCAATTAAAAATTATTACTTGAACTGCAGATCTAGTTAAAATCTGTTCTTTAATTATGAGTTGCAATTGTGACCAACTATCGGCAGCCTTTGGCTATAATTATAACTCCATAATTTATATCATGATACAATTGGCATAAAGTTTAGGTTTTTAGGGTGATTCACAATTACCATTTACTGATTAATTAATGAGTTGCACCATTGCAGAGTGTGTTTGTAATTTTCATTCACTAATTTAGGAAATAGCACCCAGAGGCCATATCAAAGTAAGAGAGAGAGAGAGAGAGAGAGAGGGAGAAAGATCTTTCCACTTTCTTTTAATTTTTATTTATGAATGCAAAAACAGCATATACTATCTCCTTCTCTTTAATCCCTGCAAAATATTATTGAGTGATAGTGGAAGAATAGAAGAACTATATCTTCTTAGGAATGTGATTAAAAATAATGGAGAAACAATATTGCTGCTAAGACTGTTTTCTGTAAGGTTCTTATTTTCTATGTAATGTTATTATATTAATATGAGGTCTTAGAATAAAAAATAAAATTCAGTGATATGCAAATTGAATCAGAAAAAACATGAAAAATAAAGTTAGCACATTCTTCTTACAAGTTCAGGACACTCATAGTTCAAAAACTTAGAACAATGGGACAGAAGTTATAAACAGTTGAAGTTTAATGTGTCCTCATATGTTGATCAGAACTAGCAATGTTCTTAGTAGCTCTATCCTCCATAGACAGCTGACTTTTAGAGAACTTACCAGCATGATAAAGATTGTTGATTTCCCCTCTGCTATAAACAATTGAATGAATAACTGCCTGCAATTTGGAGCTATTCACTCTACGGGGAAACCGTAGATTCAATCTTTCTATCTTATAGGAGACATACACAAATCTATATGCTCAATGACTTTTTTTCCTTGATATTTGCTTAATAAAGTTAGTAAACATATGAACACAATTTACTGAGAACGGATATACCACAGAGTTCAAATCTTTTGAAAGAGGAGGTATTTTCTTCTTTACACTATCATTTAACATAGGAAACATGAATTGCCTTGGTGGCTGTAGATCATGTGTGCTTTATTCCGACAGTTGGTAGTGGCACTTATATTTATCATTGGTTTCATTTGCAGATATGTCTTTGTGGAGCTGCCTGACATTCGTAAAGATGTGCAGTGCCCAATATGTCTAGGTACTTCTTGTTTGAAATTTTCTTCTCTTTTCCTTTTCTCTAAACAAGTGTTGATGCTTTTATTTTCTAGATGTGATTTATATAGTTGGATCTGGTTGCTAGGGAGACAAGTGTTTGGAATAGAAGAACTCCAAAACGAGGATGGGAATTAGAATGCAATATGTTTGACTTCATAGACCTAAAAACTAGTTTTAGGTCAGGATATCATTTCTTTCTGCTACTCTTTGATCCAAAGAAATTCAAACTCTTGAAAATCAGTCCATGTGATGAGTAGTTGTTTGGTGTATTTGATGTAAGAAATAGTGTTAGGTCAGTTATAATTTTTCTTTTGCTAGTTGATATCAGAAAATTCAATTCCTCAGAAATGAGAGTCATTTGTGATGGATAATTTTATGTACAATTTTACTCCTTCCTCTTCGAGTTGCTTGTTACGGCGCCTTGAGGAAGACGGGCAAAGAACTACCTTATCTAAAAACTTAAGCTGTTGGGTGAGGACCCAAGAATTTGACTGACACTCCTTGAATGCTTCCTATTGTAGTTAGAAATTATAAAAGGCATCATAATTTTCTCTTTAGGAAAAATTACTTTATTCCCCACTTCACCAGCAACTTATTCATATGTGCTTTCATTGGTTACTATGCTAGCAACTGATTGCACGATTTCACCCAAGAAGATGGGAGTGTTTCATCCATTTCAGTTCATATAATTCAAGTGATTTACTTAAAATTTGGTATGCTGCAACCTTGTGTGCAGTGCTTGCCATCTAAATTGTGAGGTGGATAACCATTCAATAGTTAACCAGCCTCTTTTATTGCTAAGAATGACCAAGGTATGCAATTTCTAGTTGGCAAATGTGAAAAAGCTTGGAAAATTTGAGAGATATGGTGTTGTCATTACTGAATTGTCTCAAGGATCTTTGAAATGACTGCAGATAGTTTGGAATAAGATAGTCTGTATGAGAGATGCTCTATAATTTGATATGAAACTGTTTTCAATTTTGAACAATAGCTAAGTTACTAGAAAAATTGCATCTTTCATTTGATTAATTACTTTTTGCTAGGCTTCCTTACCTTCCATAATTTAATTGTGGTTACCTTGAAAGCTTGTCTCATTTTCCTTTTCCCAGTTGAATGTTGATTGTGCTGGTTGTGATTGAAGAATACCTCAGTTGCTGTGGTAATGATGTAATATTATGAGTAATGTTGGGCTCATTAATTTTGGAATGCCAACTCCCACATAAGTAATAGGAGATTTTGAGAACTACAAATGCAAGTATCATACTTTGTGCAAGATATGATAAGCTAACAAGCTTTCTGCTGTGATTGGATCATAGGAAAAATGATTAGATCCTAGCGCTATGTGAGAAGTTCTTAAAATGAGAGGATTGGATATTTGAGTTGTTCTTAAAATGAGAGGATTTGAAACAAATACATGAAAACCTTGTATTAGATGTACTCTTAATCAATGAAAACATGCTTCATGAAGGGTGGTGTTTGTTTTTCTATTATCTGCAGTAATCTGCTGCTATAGCTTTGTGCCAAGTGCTACTATCTATATTATATTTTGGTTCACTATTTTGTTCTGGATTTTGATTATAATGGAAACTGTACACCTGCACTTATTGCACATGTGGTACTTGCTCATATTGTTGCAGGCTAATCAGATTGGCTAAGTTTTAATCAAATAAAGTCTTAACCATGAATTATACCTGTGCAGGTATCATAAAGAAAACACGAACTGTGATGGAATGCTTGCATCGTTTTTGTAGGGAATGCATTGACAAATCAATGCGACTTGGGTATGTCTGGGGAAAAAAAAAATTCAATGAATTTTTTTTTTTTAATTTTGCTTCTATACTGGCATCCTGATTCAGTAACTTGCCTTCTTCTTGGTAATTCTTGGGATAATTTCCAATGACTATGAACCAATCAAATTTTATTACTTGAAATAATATATTTCAGGAATAATGAGTGCCCTGCTTGCCGCACACACTGTGCAAGTCGGCGTTCTTTGAGAGATGATCCAAATTATGATGCCTTGATTGCTGCTTTATATCCAGACATTGATAAGTATGAGGAGGAGGTATAAGTTATTTGTCTTATCTAAGTCTTTTTCTAAACTGTTTTATAGTATTTCTGCAAATCAACCATGCTTCTGAGTGAGTACTTTGTCCCAGGAATTAGCTTTTCATGAGGAGGAAAGGACACGAAACAAGCAGGTCTGCATTTTTGTTTTATTTGCCTTCTTGCATTCATCTATGTTGCCTCTGTTATTAGCAATAAATAATAACATCAAGAAAAGTGCGCAAAAATAATAAATTCAAGAAAAGTAGCCGTTGGAGATAGCAGTTATAATCTATTTCATTCGAGGCCTTGCCATCATGGTTGAGAAAACCATATCTCATACAAATTTTACTTGGTGCTGCCATGTTGACCTTTTGCTTATATTTTAAACTCTACGTTGATGGTAAGTGTCCATGATCCTTGAATTCTAAAAGAGTTCTAATTCTTTTGAAATGGACACTGTTGGCCTACTTTGATCATCAGTGCCTAATTATGAGGTTCAATATCTAAGGAATGATATATAGGCTAAAACTCCAAAAGCTCTGTTTCAAGATAGGGAATTATGAACTGAGCATATGCTCTTTCCTTTTTAGTTTGTTATTTGATTGTTTTGTTGGACAGATCCAAGCTTCAATTGCCCAAATATTTCAACGACAATCTGAAGCACTTGTTAAGAGACGCACAATGAGTAAAGAAACAACTCCATTCCTACCAAGATCGCAACGCAATTATCGGACAATTCCTTCAAGAAGGAGGCGAAACAGCCGAGGCAATGAATTTCAAGGATCTGAAGACATTGAGGAAGAAAATGATGATAATGGAGGTAAGGATTCATCTTCTACTGATGAGCGCTCCACGGAAGTGAGGCAGCGTAGGCGCAAAAGAAGACCAGGAATTCGGCCCTCTCAGCCTTCTTCATCAGCTTCAAATCCAGAGGGTGGATCCATTGATGTTGATTTAGAAGCAAGCAGGGAGAACAGAGGAATATCTCCTGGGCTTGTTTGGAATACAGAAATGCTTGCCTGGGGCAGGGGTGGTGCTCGAAGTCACACGAGGCATGGTAATACTAGTGGTTGCAACAACAAGAATTCTCGAAGCACTCGGTTATCCAAACTGGTAGAATATCTCAGAAGCCTAGAAGAAACAAATGACGAGGTATGTGCAGATGCAACTGTTTGTTGAGCTGCAGTTAGGTTACCCAATAGTGATGCATATGCCTTTATTTTCTTGTTTAATAATTGATAACAAGGAAAAGTTAAGAGTTATCTGTCTTCATGTACTATTATGATGGGATAGAGCTTCAGAAGTTGGGGTTTTAGGGGTTGGACTTCATAGCAAGAGTCCGGGCAGCAGGGCTTGTAGCTAAAGTAGTGTCTGAAGTCTCTGAACTGGCCGAGTGTGATGGCAAAGGTTGGATTTGAAGATTCAGTTGCTAGAATTTTCTGGAAGTAGGGGAATGAGGATTTCAAGGACACCTGTTTCAGCGGTTAACCTTATGGGTAAGGCAACAGTGTTGGGGATAGGGCCAATAGATGATCAGAGCAAGCATGTAATGGAACTTTATATCTGTAGTGTTGCTGATAATCTGAGGCAATATAGCAGTAGAACTATGTGGAAAGAGATAGAGGAGGAGCGCTAATTGTGCATAACACTAGGTATCATGTGCCAGGCATATATATATATATATATATATATATATATATATCTCACATGCAAAATTTTATCCAAGAAAATATGAAGATTCCTTGTTCCCAAGAAACATAAATAAGAAAACACCAAAAAAGAATAACTTAGACCCAAACAAAATGACCCTTTAAATTTTGTAACTCCAAGAATTAGGAAGAATAACTCTAGAAAACTCTTGCTGAAGTCACCAAAATACCCTGTGAAAGAAAACTCTAGCTTAAATTTACAAAATTCCCTGAAATACACAGGAATATAGCACATACTAATAGACTCAATTAAAAATTGAGTCATTACTTAGCTAATAAGGATTTAAGGTACAAAATCACAATAATTCCTTTGTTGAACAATGTGTATAGATTAATGGGATATAATTTTCCTAAATTACCACAACTGAACATTGAGTGGAAGTAACTACCCATGGCTGCAAAAAAATACCTTCTGTAATTGGTGCAATTGAAAGTAATCGTACTTTCATTTTGTGTCATGGTCTCCTCTCCCTCCCCTCTCCTTGTTCTTAATTTTATTTCTTTCAATTGTACATTATGTCTGATTAAAGTCTATTTCTCGTTTGCAGTTAGATGTTCACCTCATGCTTATTTCTCTGGACAAACAAAGTACACTTAATTTGCAACAGCCGTACCTTTGTTGTCGCCCCAGTTTGTCAGTTAAACACCTATGTGAGGTGAGATTTTCTTCTCTGCAACCATAATTCTTAGTATGTGTTATTTTAGAGATATTCGCTATGGAGTTTTTTCTTTGTAAGGACACTGAAATTATAAATCTAGAACAGGGAATTATAATTCTAGAAGGGGGATGGTGGCTTAATTTGGGAAGTACCCCATTTCATTTATTTTTCATATGCATTTGTGGAACATGATGAAATTTTATGGCTGGAAATATTTTACCTTGGTTTCTACACAATGAAGAAACAAAGTACACTTAATTTGCAACAGCCGTACCTTTGTTGTCGCCCCAGTTTGTCAGTTAAACACCTATGTGAGGTGAGATTTTCTTCTCTGCAACCATAATTCTTAGTATGTGTTATTTTAGAGATATTCCCTGTGGAGTTTTTTCTTTGTAAGTTCACCGAAATTATAATTCTAGAATAGGGAATTATAATTCTAGAAGGGGGATGGTGGCTTAATTTGGGAAGTACCCCATTTCATTTATTTTTCATATGCATTTGTGGAACATGATGAAATTTTATGGCTGGAAATATTTTACCTTGGTTTCTACACAATGAAGGTTAGATGGAACATGATAACATATTAGATGGCTGTTTAGTCTGATCCATTGACTCAAATTTTGCCGCATAAAAGCATGTATTATATGCATGTTTGGGCGTTTTTATGTATTGAAACCTTAAACTGAAGACTGCAAAGCTTTGTTTCTTTGTGAGAATGTTGCAATTATAATTCTAGCACTGGAGATGATGGCTTAATCAGTTTGCAAAGTTGGTTTTATTTTGATGGCATGGACATTAGTTTGAATTGATCTCTTTTTTTGTTTCTGTGGTCTGCTAGGACCAGTAATATAAAGTGTCAATTTCTGATGCCATTTGAATCTCTATGGATTTATTGCAAGGATCATCTGAACCTATTGTCTATTGCTCCCCTTGGGTTTGACAGTAAAGTCAGTGTTTACTTTCCTAATTGTACATGACTTATATCATGCAGTATGTTGCTCACTGCACGCCTTTGCAAGCCGAAGAAGTTGAAATATTATTAGTTAAAGGACAGCACAAGCGTGATGACAACCTATCAACTCTGCATCCTCCAATTTCAGTGGATGAGCTGAAAATTTTGAAAGGACAAGAAACTTTGGCAGGTCTTAAAGCCAATGGCACTTCCAGTAAAGATCGTTTGGTATGTTTATTGAATTGGTTCATTTTAGTGTTCAACTTTATGCTCACTATAATCTGGTATCTATCTCAAGTTTAATTTTTTTTTTCTTTTCCCTGTTGCAGATTCTAGCTTATCGGCAGAAGGAGACTATTTAACAATTTTATGATGTTTTTAACAGTAGGAAGAAAGGGTCCATTAACAGTTTGTAAAAGCGATGTAAATACGTATGGGGATTTCAGAATGAAATTTGAGCTCTTTGACAATGATAGCTTTCTTAAAGAACCCAGATTTCTATATTGTTTTTATAAACACGAAAAGAAAAATATCGAAGTTCTTTCATAAGTTCAATTCAGCTGCAATTTTCAGTATTCTTTTAGATAGGGCAAGTACCAAAAGTTTCAGTATTCTTTTAGGTAGGGCAAGTACTTCACAAGATCTTATTGTAGAGAAAGTTATGCACCATTTATTCCTTATTCAGAGCAAATTGTGTAAATGATACAGAAAAGTTTTCCTTTCTGAAACAAATGATACAGCAAAATCTGATTGTTTCTGAAACAAATGATACAACAAAATCTGATTGTACAAAAATTCTGAAAGATTCTTCACAATATCTTATTGCACAGAAAAGTTAGGCACCATTTTTTCCTTTCAGTATTCAGAGCAAATTTTGCGTTATTCGGTTAAACTGCTTAGTACTTCCCATTCTGAAACAAATGTTACAACAAAAAAATCTGATTGTGTACAGAGATGATGATCTACATTTTAGCAGTACAAGAATTCCGAAAGAGAAAATAATAGGGTTCAAGAGTTCTTGAACAGCAGCCCGCCCATCATTACTGGATATCACCTCATACATGAAGCAGGGCTGGAAACTGCATTTATCATCATCATCCTTTGCCGTTCTTTCCTTTGGAGCACCCGTAAATTAGGCGACTTTGCTTTTGTCGTTCCCTTGGAAGATCTGTTCATAAATAATCACACATTGGTCACTCATTAAGAAGAGTAAGGTAGCAGAGAAAGCACAAAGTATCAAATTTAGTTTTCATACTTCTTAGGGCAGAATGGATGATCAAAGTTTGGTACTGGTCTTGCGTGAGGAACCATTGTTCTCCTCATTTGTTTTAATGCCTTCTCTTCCTCAATCTGCAATTAATAAGTTAATTTAATCTCTAGTTATCGCAGGTCAGTAACACAGCAAGAAAAATGCTAAGATTCCCATACCATTCTTTCAGCTTCGCTTTCCTCTCTGTATCTCTTGTATAATTGCTCTTTCTCTTTTATCTGAAAAAGAAAGCGTGCACTTTTCGTTAAATATAACCTCATTTCGAAATTAATAATGGATGAACTTACCTTTTGATCAAATTCTGCCCTATCCACAGCTCTGTGATTCACATGGAGATTAAATTGTTCAACTTGTGTGAGGGGTTTCCGCACTTTCTCTGGTAGTGGAATTGGGTCCCTGCAACACAGACCGTGGAAAAGAATGATTTACTTGTACAGAATGTACAGAAAAAGGAAACACAAAAAAAAAAAAAAAGCTTACTTACTCTTTCAGGATTGGCTGTGCTTTGAATATCCTCATCTCAGTCTCTTCTTTTTCAATTCTCCGTCTTTCTTCCATTTCCCTTTGCATTTCCTCCTCATGCCTCACTAGACTCTCCAACTGGAAAGGTTCTAGTTTTGTGCATGGTTTGGGCTTTGGTCTTGGAGGAATCTGCATTCAAAATAGCCCTTGCTTAAGCCATCATTTTGTGAATGTTTATATCTAAGTGAGGTAAATACATATTGATGAATATAGGTACCACAGGATAGTCAGTAGTGTAAGGATATGGATTAGCCTTTGGAACCCTGGCGCTTTCCTCTTCCAGTTGCTTGTGCACGAGGTCCATCACAAATTTCCTCTCTTTTTCAGCTCCTCTTTCCTGAAAGCAACAGCAAAAGATAATGTAAACAGAATGCTTTCCCATACATTAACATCCCATGACTAAGGGAAAGAATTATACCTCTGTGTGGAGATGGAATGGATTTGGCATTGTATTTCTTGGAACTGTATTGTCATGGCGAGGTTCTGAATTTAATGAAAGCTAGAAAAAAGACAGAGTATGATGAGTTCTGTAACTACAATCTTTTGTAACTACAATCTTATAGTTAGTTGTAAAATCAAGAAAATGCGCTTCCATAAAGTTACCTTGTCGAATAAATCAGCAACAGCAGCTGGTGGGGGAATCCTCTCATTTGTGGCGAAGTGAAATTCTTGAGGAATTGTAACATGTTTCTTTACATTGCAAAACATCCCTAACTCTCCTTTACTTTCAAATATCTACACAGGAGAAGATATTGAATTAGTTCAGGAAACTATAGTTGTAAAGTATGATTCTGCAACCATTGAGTAATTTGGTTTTACCTTTTTATTCAAAGGCCTTGCCTTAAATTTAGGGATCTTTTCAAGTTCTTCTTTTTCAAGCTCTAAAGAACTTTTCACCTTTGGTGGACGGGCCCTCAAAGTAGTATGAAGAAGAGGAGTTTTAGGTTCCGTAAGATGACAAGGCTTCCACTGGTTACTCTGTCATGATAAGTAAAAGAGTGAGTAATTCTGAACTTTCTGCTAGGACAAGGAACAAGAACAACAAATGAGGATGCTCTAAAAACCTGATGAGATACTTCTGTTGAGGCCACTGAAGCTGAATCTGCATTCTGATGGGCTCTTGCTGTTGTCTCAAAATGAAATTCCTGTAGAAATTGAGAAAGATCAGCCAATGTATATATATATATATATATATATATATATATATATATATGTATGAAAAATGGGGACAAGTATCATCACTGTTCCACAAGGCTTACCCGAAATTCAGGTAGTTGTGGTGTACTTCTTGGTAATGCAGGTAGAGTTGGTGCTTCCAATATCTTAAAAAAAAAAATGAAAATGGGTGAAAAGGAACCATGAGGAAGAGGAAGGCAAGAGGAAGAAAAAAAAAATA
Organism: Aleurites moluccanus; assembly: GCA_948193065.1. Taxonomy (NCBI): domain Eukaryota; kingdom Viridiplantae; phylum Streptophyta; class Magnoliopsida; order Malpighiales; family Euphorbiaceae; genus Aleurites; species Aleurites moluccanus. The sequence continues at coordinate 8,648 of CANXYC010246603.1, read as the reverse complement.
CCTTCTTGTTTAGTGGTCTAGCTTTGAACTTTGGAATTTTGGCCATCATCTCTTCCTCAAGCTCGGCAGTACTCTTTACTCTGACTGAACGAACCCGCTGAGACGTTTCAAGCTCAGGCTCCTTGGGCTTAGTCAATGTGAGTTGAGCTTTACTCTGGCAACAGAAGCAGATCCTGAATATTAAATGAAAGGAATTTGGAAAATAATAAAGGAAAGAAAGAAAAGGAAAACCTAACAACTCTCAGAAAACAAATTTAACTAAGTCGGAAATAGGTTTCCATTCATTACAAGTGAAAGAGAACTGTTTTTAATGTGTGGCAGTGACAAGTCTCTAGTACTTGACTGGAACTTTTTCATCATCTCTGCCGTTGAAACAAATGGTGTTGGTACAGCTGTTTCCCGAACATAAACCTTGAATAAAGACAAAATGTCAAATGAATCAGTTCCAAGCATTGTCACAAGAAACAAACACATTACTAGAAGATTTAGCAAAAACAACTAACCTTTCTCTCTTCCTTCCGCATTTTGTTAGCAAAAGATGTATTGGAATTGCTACTACTTAGACCCAGTTTAGATTTGTGGTGTAATGGTTGTGGGGTTTTAACATTAAGAATCTGGAATTTTGATAACAGGTGTAAAATGCTCAAGTAAGACAAATCAAGCCAAAAATTAGTTGAAAGAGAGAAGCATGGCAGTAATCAATCACCTGTCTGGATTTCCCTCCTTCCAGCTTCTGCCGCTTAATGGCCTGGTTCTCCTGGGCTAAATTGGGAGTTCCAGCTGCATTTTTTACATTTGTGTCTCTATAATGAAAAGGAACAAGGTACAGCACCTCATCAGTATGGCACTAAACATACAAATTTCAACACAGAAGATTAGTCTGTTTAAGAACCTTCTGACACTTTCTGGTTTGGAGCCTTTAACTTGTAAGGACTGTGATCGACTCTTCAGCTTCAGCGCTGAGGGATTCCTAACTAAACTAGCTATGTGCTTTGCTGATTGATGCTTCTTGGAATTGGTCAATAGGCCTTTCTTCTGAGAGGTCACTTGTGGCTTTGGGGTGCAGTATGTTTCAGCTTTATCCTTCTCTGTTTTAGCTTTATCCTCCTCTTCCACAGGTTTAATTTTGACACCGAAGCTTCTGGTGAAAACAATGAATTCAGGAGAAGAAATGCAACAAAGAAAACTAAAATAATGAGTATATCCACAACTAGTAACTATACCATTCTTTCTTTATCAATTTTATACTATTTGTGAGGGCTTAAATTAATTGGAAAGTTTTTGGCAGCAACTGTAAGACCAGTGTATCCAAAAAACAAACCTTTCTGTTTCTTCTGTGCAAATGGTCTCCTTATCTTTTTCACAAGATCCATTGACAGGGTTTGCATTATTTTCTTTGTTTGCCTTATTTTTTACTTCATCCCTAGTTTCAGCAGGAGGCATGACCTCTAATTGAGACGCAGTTTCTGAGGATGGATTAGCAGCTGTTGAATCTGATGATTCTGTGACCTGCTATTCAACACAGTGAAGGAATGTTAGATCAGGTAATTACTTCTTTTAAATTGTTCAGAAAGGCGTATACAGAGAACAATATCATCACCTTCTGCATTTGGTCTGCTTCGCTAAAATCACATAAAGTCTCAACCTTAAATGATCTTCCAGTCTTAATTCTAGGCATAAAAGCTGCATAAATAAGAGTTAAAAACGATTACAGACTATATACAACTCGAATAGAAATTTAACCTCAAGAACAGTATAGAATTAATTATGCCATTATGTTTAATCTCCAAAGGATAAAAAATAAAAATGCCATTATTGTTATTTGTTATCTTCACATGGCTTCTGCGTTCCTTATAAATGACCCCAAATAATGACCTATCTAACAAGGAACCTATTTTCACAATGGGTTGATACTTCAGTTGTAATTTTTCTACTACCAAAAAACAAATAAACAAGCAAAACTAAGTTGTATTCTTATATTTTCTTCAACCAAACAGAGTGAGCATTAATCAAATTCACAATACAAATTTGCAAAATTCTTTAAAATTCCCCCATTTCTCACTCAATTTCGATTAAATAATCGAATTTGACGTGAGATCATGTAAGGTAGTAGAAAACCCTAATGTTTCATTTCAACATAGCAAACGATTCAATTTAAACTACATATAGATCGGAACAAACCTTAATCAAGAAGACAAAAATGAAGAAATGTGTTGAATAAATTAAACAAAAAAGTTGATCAAAGTAAGAAGAAGAAGAAGAAGAATGGGAGCATACGAGAAGGAGCATAGCTTAGCGCAGTGTCAAACCAGAGTTCAGCTTCACGAGCATCTTCCTCTGATTCTCCCTTTATGAAATCGAAGAATCGAGGGGCTGAGAACTCATACGTCTCATCTATCATCGTCATCGCTATGACGCCTCCGCCGCTGGATTCATCGGCAACCGCCATAGGAGAGTTCAGTTCAATTCCAGATTAAACACACACACACACACACACAGAGAGAGAGAGAGAGAGGGTGAAATCGGAAATTTAGGGAATAGGGAGTGATTGGTTTCTTGTTTTTGATGAATTTCTTTTGGATATTTTTAGAAGAGAAAAGTATCTTTTAGTGATGAATGAAGGTTGAGAGAGAAGTATAACGTTAGGAGAAGAGAGGATCTCTAACGGTCGAAATTTTTGAATTTGGGGGGCCAGATCAACCAACGGCAAGGTGGTCACTCTCCAGAAATGAAGCATCTTACTAACGGTTATATTTCATGGTCTGGACGCGTCTCAACGGTGTCGTTTTAATTTACTTTAATATCAATCAATGCATTATTTGGGTGTTTGAAAGTCCAATTATCAAATTTGGATTTTGTCGAATTGAGATTTTGTTAATTGAGATTTTTATATCAAATTAAAAAAATCCGATTGAAATAGTGTTTGAAGAAAAATCTAATCAAAAATAGATTTTGGCAATTAATTTCAAACACTCCAATAATGTTTTTAAGTGATTTTAAAAAATTTAATGGGTTTTGGATTCTATATAATAATACATATTTAGTTGTATTATATATATATAATACATGGTATTTAGAAATTCAGCGATCAAGTGGTTGATTAGGTGCAAGAGAGCAAGATTTGAACCCCTTGGCAACCCCATCCCATTAAGAATTTTTTGATGTAAAAAAAAAGGTAAAACTTTAATTTCTACTTCTTTAAGCAAATATTATGAGTAAGAAATAGACTTAAATTGTGTTTTTTCTTTCCTGGTTGCAGGGTTTAATACCTGTTGATTGAGGCTGTAATACCAAAGCTACGCAAGATTTGCCATTTACATATATAATATCATAATATTTTACTGTCTTTCTTGAAATTGCTATCTTTTGTAAACAAAAAAAACATATCAGCTATTGTAATATTTATATTACAGGTCCTACAATTACTATGCTACTGTTTTTTTTCAATCTGTTATATCTTTGATTGAACATATATAATAAAAACTGTTTGCAATTTCTATTTAAAATTAATTGGTTGAATGCTTGAAAATAAATCCATGCTAAGTATAATTTGTGAATTGTACTTCTAACAGGTTTAATGGATTTGAGGCTGTGAAAAAATGAGAAATGTGGATTCTAATGAATGTAAACCATGGAGAAGTTGGTGGAACCATACAAGTGCAAAATGTATTCTAATGTGTTGGGGTATGATTTATGAAAATGTGCATTCTAATTAATATGCATATATTAGCCTGCAATAAACAGATAGAATAGACTTGAAAGATGTCATACAAATCCCATTTCTTGCTCCAACTATACCCTTCTCATGGTTAATTTCATGATTTACCAGTTCAGATTGTTAAAGCAAGTGAAATTATATTTTATATAACATAAGTAATGAGCTTTTCATGAATATAAATCAACAATAATCTTTAGTTTAGTTTATGTAGCATGATAATTATATGTAGGTTAGCCAACTAACGGCTTTTGGGTTCATTATAAGAATGGATACAAATTTGGTTTTTGAAGCCAACCTACTACATACAGAACTCCATCTTGTATACAAACCTTAAATGGCTCGCCTTGTAGCATTTCTAACAGTTATGGTCTTAGTTTCTGGCTCTGTTATGCCTCATAGGTTACCTGTTTCAACTGATTGTTTGAATGTGATCACGTACTTCAACTCATGTGCAGGATTTATTAATGGTAAAGTGCGCGAACCAACATGGAACTGTTGTATGGGAATCCAAGAACTCAATAGATTAGCAAAGAGGAGTCATGATGCACAGAGGATTTGTCAATGCATTGAGCTTATTGCAAGAAAAGAAGAACGTCTTTTCCTTCTTGCCAACATTCATGCTCTTCCAATCAAGTGCCATATGCATCTCAGCTTCCCCATTTCTATTAAAAAGGATTGCTCTAAGTAAATTACTCAATAACTCAATTATCTATTCTTTAGCAAAGATTCTATTAATTGAAAATTTGACTAAATCTTTTTTTTTTTTCTCTTCCTTATTTGCAGAATTCAGTAGAATGAAGAACTATGCATAATACTTTTCGTTCAAGACTGCAATGTGAAGCTAATAAGATATGGATATTGTAGTTTTAATAAGAGACAAAAAAGGATTATGTTATGAAATTATGTTAATGGTATATACTCCTGTTATGGTTCCATTCTGCTACTTCATACATAATGTTTGAAAATTAAAAGAAATTAGAACTACTGCATAATCTTATCAAGTCAGCTTCCAAGGGCCAATAGAAACTTAGCAGATTTGAATTTCTTCAATTGAACATGCTGTAAATGCTATCAACATGTTAAATTCCCATCTACAAATACTAATTATCTTCAAAGAACATTATTAGGCCATTTAGCAAGTGTATTCCGGCAAGTTGAAGCATGATAATTGCATGGGAATGAAGCCAAATAAAACTTCTTTTGTGTTTACTTGTAAAAATGGATAGCTAGAATTAATCTCCATGGGGACTTTCACTCTTTATATATTTAAACCGACGCATCTTCACTAGTATCAATAATATTAAAACCACTTAATAAAATTTAAAAAAAAAAAAAAAGAAACTGGCAATGGCTTACTTTCTTGGATATCTAATACTCACCCTACTAGTTTCAGTATTAAATGTAGTTGAGCTTAATTCACCTAACACTATGTGTTACCCCGTGTATGAAAACTTCCCTTATTGCTTGCCTTATGTCACAGGCAAGTACTACAAACCAATTATGGCATGCTGTGACACAATTAACAAACTAAACGAAGAAGCCAAGATTGGAATTGGGCCAAGGTGGATCTGTAGGTGCATTGAATCCATTTCGAAAGCTATTCCAAATCATTTCAATGATACTCGTATCAGAAAACTTCCAATCCTGTGTAATACACATCTTAGTTTCCCCATTTCTGAGGATATGGACTGCAATAGGTAATTAATCAATTCTCAACTCTTTCTTTCTCAAAGAGTACACATACCTGACTAAATACTTTTTTTCGGCTGCTGCAGTGTATAAAAGGTCGGAATTTGCAAGAACTCACAGAAGCAGCCTTATTGAGATGTAATTAGTGATTTACGTTAAGCAATGTGTGGATCAGAAGAGAATTAAAATTTGTTATGTTGATATAAATGTAATACACCATAAAAAAGTGTGATAGCATTTACATGTATGATAAAAAAGATAAACAATTTAATCAATGAACTTTAATAGAAACATTCTGCTAATAAATATAGTATCTTCTATTTTTCAGCTGCATATTACTATGTTCATGTTGAATTTAGCTCAAAGAGCTGCTGTCTAAAGAAATAGGTATTTTCTGAAGAAAATAAAACTGTTGAAAGAGAAGACTGTTGGATTTCAAATGCTGATTGAAGTTGTTAGCTAGTCTTTAGGGATTTTTAAATTTTGTTTTTTAAAATTGATTGCAGATATTTCTGCATCAGTTAAGATTTGTTTGTTGCATCTGATTTGATTTGATTCTTGCAAAAACTGTATAAATAATGATATTGATCAATGAATAAATTACTGCAAATATTCTCTTATCTCTCTCTTGTTCAATCTTTATTTTCTAACAATTGTTATCCGAGCCATAGTTCTTGAGTGACCTATGAGCTTGAGTGAACCACCATTAAGTCATCTGTCCAATACAACAAACACGACGCACAATGAGTACAGAAAATTCATCAACCGGAATAGCTCCTCCAGTATTTGATGGAACAAATTATCAAGTGTGGGCTATCAAAATGGAAGCTTACCTTGATGCTAATGATCAATGGGAGGCTATTGAAAGTGAATATATTGTTCCTCCTTTACCTGGAAATCCTGCTGTTGCTCAAATGAAGAATCACAAGGAAATGAAGCAGAGAAAATCAAAGGCAAAATGCAGTCTGTTTGCAGATGTTTTACCTACAATCTTCACCAGAATAATGACACTCAAAACTGCATTTGAGATCTAGAACTTCCTAAAAAAAGAGTATGAAGAAAATGAAAGAATTAAAAGTATGCAAGTCTTAAACCTAATCAGAGATTTTGAAATGCAGAAAATGAAGGAATCAGCAACCATCAAGGAATATGCAGATAAACTTTTCAACACTGTTAATAAAGTAATGTTTCTTGGTACTGAATTTTTTGATTCTAGAATAGTTCAGAAAATTCTTATATCTGTACCTGAGAAATTTGAGGCCACGATAATATCTCTAGAGAATTCAAAAGATCTGTCAAACATCACCTTGGCATAAGTCTTGAATGCACTGCAGGCTCAAGAACAAAGAAGGCTTATGAGGCAAGAAGGCTATATGAAGGGTGCATTTCCAGCTGTCAATATTGCAGAAAAGCAAAATATCAGCAGAAGCAACATATTTCCAGCATGTCCTCATTGCAAAAAAACCAACCATTCACAAAAAAGGTGTTGGTGGAGACCAGATATACAATGTCGCAAGTGCAATCAAATGGGGCATGTGGAAAGAGTATGCAAATCCTAACAGCAGCAAGGAGAAGTTAGAATTGTTGCTGAACAACCTCAAGAAGAACAATTATTTATGGCATCCTGCTTCAATAGCTCTTCCGAAAATTGGCTTATAGATAGTGGTTGTACGGGCCATATGACATATGACCAAAAGCTCTTTAGAAAGCTTGATAAAAGTGATATTTCTAAAGTTAAGATTGGGAATGGAGCATATCTGAAAGTAAAAGGCAAGGGAACAGTGGCAATTGAAGGTCACACAGGTTTGAAGTTAATTTCTGATGTTTTATATATTCCTGAAATTAATCAAAATCTTTTAAGTGTTGGATAGTTGCTTGAAAAAGGTTACAAGGTGTTGTTTGAAGACAACCATTGCTTAATTACTGATGCACAAGGCAAGAAGGTGTTTAAAATTCAAATGAAAAGAAAAAGCTTTACTTTGAACATGATGGAGGAGGAGCATGCTGCAGTACACAATGAAGACAACAAAACAATGCTATGGCATAAGAGAATGGGGCACTTTAATTATAAGGCTCTACTATTTATGAAGAAGAACAACCTTGGTGAAGGATTGCCTGAACTTGAGGAGGAGACACCTAATTGTGCAGCCTGTCAATATGGCAAATTAACAATGCTTCCTTTTCCATAAAATAAAGCTTGGAGGGCTACACAGAAATTGCAGTTGGTACACACAAATATGGGAGGACCTCAAAGAACACTATCATCGAAGCAAGTAAGTTTTACCTTGCATTCATTGATGATCATACAAGAATGTGTTGGATTTACTTTATGAAATCTAAATCTGAGGTTGCTGATATTTTTTGGAAGTTTAAAACATGGATAGAAAATCAAAGTGGCTGTAAGATACAAGTGATTAGATCCGATAATGGGATTGAATATACCTCAGAAAAATATAATAAATTCTGTGAGAATGCAGGGATTGAGCATCAGCTGACAGTACCTTATACTCCTCAACAAAATGGAGTGGTTGAGAGAAAAAATAGAACACTCATGGAAATGGCAAAAAGTTTACTGCATGATAAGGAATTGCTAAAGAAATTTTGGACTGAAGCTGCAAGTACAACAGTTTTTTTGTTAAACAGGCTACCAACAAAAGTTTTGCAATTGAAAACTCCATTTGAAGTATGGTATTGCTACAAACCAAAGTTGCAGAATCTAAAAACTTTTGGTTGCTTGTGTTTTTCTCATATTCCTCAGGTTAAAAGAGACAAATTAGACAAGAAGGCAGAACCTGGGATCTTTCAAGGCTACAGCTCTATCTCAAAAGCCTGTAGGATCTATCTTCCACAAGATAACAGAGTGACAGTTAGTAGAGATGTCCAATTCTTTGAGTTAGATTGTTGGAATTGGGACAGCCTTGAGAGGCATGATATCCAAGAAGTTCAAGATGATGTTGATTATGAATCTATAAGAGGAACTAGATCTTTGTCTGATATATATCAAAGATGCAATATTGCTGTTTTAGAATCTGCAGGATATGAAGAAGCAGCAACAAGTCAAAAGTTGATGGCATCAATGAAGGAGGAGCTTGAAATGATCGAAAAGAATCAAACTTGGATTCTAGTTGATAGACCTGAACACAAAAAAGCAATAGGTGTCAAGTGGGTTTATAGAACCAAACTCAATCCTGATAGTTCTGTGAACAAATACAAGGCAAGATTGGTTGTAAAAGGCTATGCA
>CANXYC010246365.1:0-15191 GCA_948193065.1 Aleurites moluccanus | reverse complement strand
TTTCACCAAAAGTACCATAAACCTAAAGCATTGGATTACACCTTTGATATTTAACTTGATTTTTCCCACCCCTTCATTGTTCATCATCTTCCTTAGCCAAATATTTCAGCCAACTTCTCTCTCCTCCATTTGAAGTTTCGGCCACCATTGAACCAAGCCATAAAGTGTTGTTTTCTTTCATTCTTTGATGGAAATATGTTAATTCCATCATCCTAAACACAAATATAACCATAGATTTGAAGGAAAAACTTGAAAAAGTGACAAATTAATTCAAAAAAGATTTTGAAGAACTTTTGGTAAGTTATGGATTTTGGAATTCTTTTGATGCAAATATGTTTGTATGATGTTCTTTGATATTTATTAGTGATCAAAATATATTTTGAATGGTTAGAATTAAAAAAATTTGATTGAAACCCTAATAGGAAGAACATTGAATCAAAATGTTGTTTTGATGGATTATTTGGTTTAAATGTTGTTTATTTGATGTGTATAGCATGGATTAGTGATTGAATGATTGAAACAAATTCATTTGGATTGAAATTCAAAGTGGCCAAAATATATGATGAAAGAATGGTGATTTGATTTTGATGTTTAATTGATTTAAAAGGCTTGAATGATGTATAATTGATGTGTTTAATATGAATTGATGGTTAAATGATGGAAAGAAATTCATTTGGAAGGAAACTTGCTTTGGCCGAATATGGTGATGAATGAAGAATGGTTTGATGCTTTGGTATTTGATAGGTTTCAATGATTGAATAATATGCATTTGACATGTATTTATGTTGTATAATTGAATGGCATTGAAAAATAGATGAATGGAATGAATTCCATATTAGTGGAACCATATTGAGTTTGTTAGATTAAGGTGTTAGGTTAATGTGTTTAATAAAGTAAGGTTTGAATATGAATAAGTGTCGGAAATGATGGAAATTTATAGGTTTAAATGTGTAAAGGATGATTGATGTGAGTACTTAAAAAGTGAACTTGAATAATGGTGTATGTTTGGTATGAAATGGTGAACTAAGTGTATATGAATTCATAATATGGTATATAAGTGATGAATATATATAATGTGAGTTAAATATAGTGATGGAATGTGTATATTGCATAAAGGATTGAAAAGAGAGAGAATTGTGTAAATTGAGGCTTATGATGCATAGTGAGTATGCTTTATGTTTATGGATGTCTGTTTATGTGAATAATATGCTTTGTGATGTATTTACATCTTACCGGAGTGTTATATGTGAAAATAGGTGAACCGTCGAGTACTCCAGATCGGAGTGTCGGATGGCGGGCCGATTAGGGGCTCGAACAGTGGATTGGGGGCTAAAGTGGATAAGTTGCATAAAAGGTGAGTCTATATGTATAATCATGCATGATTTGCATCATATATGCTATAATATTTCATTTGAGTCAATAAAATAGAGTTTGATACCTAAAATTCCAAACAGCACAAATTGGCTCGTAAATAAGCCCGCCGAAACGACCTAAAATGACCTAAACTTTGATTGTCTATAAAATGAAATCCAGAAAGCCAATTGGGTCACCACTTGGCCCAATCATCTAGTATTGACCTAAGCTCGAAAACGGTACCTCATGGTCCACCTAATTCCGTTGGTAACATACTTAACCAGAAACTACTCAAAAATCCCAAAACGGACCCGTAACGGCGAGTGCCAGTTGCGGCAACGCAACTGGGCCCCGCCGGGCATATTTTTGACATTTTCCAAATTTGTCCTATTATTCTTCATATATGTATATTTGATCATTCTACAGCTATATGAGATCTTAATATGCTATATTTATGGTTAAATGGAGATATACTCACATGATACCATAACAGGACTATTTCGATGGTATAGTGGGAAAATCTATCGACTGTGTGTACACTAGTATTTATTGGACCCTTGCTGGAGAGGGTGGTCATGTTCTCTAGCCGTAAGAGTTGATCCCTCTTACGTTCACTGGATTTTTACATGATAGTGCCATTAAAAAAATATTTTTCATTGGACCCTAGCCTGTTATATCATATTTGCGTTGACTCGTACACTGGATTTGATATGAATACTCATATGGATAGTTATATGGATACTTATATAAATATTGATACAGATACTGGTCATATTTTTCACTTGTTATATTTTATTGATTTTACTGGCTATATTCTTCACTTGTTATATTTTATTGATTTTACCGGTCATATTCTTCACTTGTTATTTTATATTGATTGTACAGGCCATGTATGGGCAATAATGGTATTATAGAGCATTTACTACATTTTTATACTTGTAGATTGACTGAGTATTTTTATACTCACCCCCTTCAGTGGTTATCATTTTCAGGTCAACAGTGAGGCCCGAATTCCATAGGCACCTCCTATCCTCGCCTTGGAATTGTACTGTTCAGTGACATGTAAATTCCAGTCCCAAAAGCATATGTAAATACTTGTACAGTATAGAGGTTCCATAGTACCATAAACTAAATAGGGGCATATATATGTGTGTATGATTATATGTGTTTATGACTTTGCATATATGTATTATGCTATGTATGGATGAAGTTTGAGATATATATATATATGAGTTGTTATTGGAGATCTAGAGGGATCGTTGATGATTGAGTTATGAGATGCTTGTTGATAAAGATTATTGGAAGTGTTTATTTGCATGTTTTTCAGCTGGGCATGATCCGTTGTTATTGGAGATCCAGAGGGATCATTGATGATTGAGTTATGAGATGATTGTTGATAAAGATTATTGGAAGTGTTTATTTGCATGTTTTTTAGCTGGGCATGATCCTTATATAGAGGAGATGCTACCTAAATTTTTATAGAATTGTCAAGCTATATTAAGCTTGTTATTGAATTGCATGCCATATAGTATAGTTATTTGTGTTCTTCGTGGTACTAGTAGCTTATGTAACACCCGTACCCTAGGACTGTAGCGGCTCCTAGGTTGAGTCGTGACATTAAGGACCAAATTAAGATATGTGTGAAGGGAACCTCTGATCTTACTTGGGATTGCAAATCCCAAGGACAAGTAAGGAAATTTCTCGTTGAGTTGAGATTCATGAAAAGTTGTGCTATATTTTTTTAGCCAATTTTGAGCAGCTATATGAAGCTGATATCCAAGTGGAGGATATGTTAAATAAAAAAAAGAAGTATTGAGCTAAAAGGAGTGATAATAGTCATAGCAACCCAACTGGAAATAAGGGAAATGCTAAAATGGTGGATATAGGTACTGTTCGTCAATAAAGGAATTTCTCCAAGCTCAATAAACTCATGTCCAAAATCTTTGAAAAGCTTATCATTTACCCCTAAATTTCAATCATAATTCTTAAAGTCAATTCCATCAAATGGCTAGTCATCATACTGATCAATGCTAAAGACTCAAATATGAAATCTAAGTATTTGATTGATAGCAAGACAATACCTTATCAAAAATAGAAGAGCTCAGTACTAAAAACAATCCATTACCTAACCATAAGGAAGTGGCCTCACCAAACAATGTTTACCTTATTGGATCAGGATTATCCATTGAGCAAGTCATGGATTCTTTTGTTGACAACAACATTAATAATGATGGATACTCGGGATATAATCAGTTCATTGTTATGAATGGATTTTGGGATAGTGATGATGAGGATAATGAAAATAATGATTTTTGGGATGAAGAGGAAGAGGCTGTAGCCCATGTAACTTGGAGTGGCTAGTTTTATCAGCCTAGTGATAAGAAGGATAATGAGAATGAGAAGGCTCCATAAGCAGACAAGGTTGAAAATGAGAAGAAAGTAAAAGATGACACTGTCCTACAACAACTTAAAAAAACCTAAGCTAACATTAGCATATGGGAATTGCTTATGCCATCTAAAAAGCATAAGAAAGCGATTTTAGAAGCCTTATCTAGCATTACCGTTTCAACCTTAACTATACCCGAAGAAATGGTAAGGATCTTAAATTCTGATGAACAAGAGGATGAGAAGAAGGACTTAATTTCCTTTGGAAATGAGGAGTTACCTCTAGAAGGGAGGAAGCATGTTAAGCCTCTACTCATAACAGCTGAGCTCAAAGTTAGAAAGACCTCATGCGCAATGGTTGATGATGGGTCATCCATTAATGTCTGTCCTAGATAGATCCTTACCAAGATTAGCATAAGTGTGGAGGATTTGGATGAATCAGAGATGTTGATAAGGGCCTATGATAATTCAAAAAGAATAGTAGATGGCATATTTAAGACCATGATAAAGGTCAAATCTATTGAGTCAGTGGTCGAGTTTGTAGTTATCGATATTCCACCACCTTTCGCCTTACAGTTAAGATGTCCCTAGTTTCATGCCCTAGGAGTTATTCCTTCTACCTTGCACCAAAGATCAAAATTCCACATGAAGGAAAGATTATAACCATAAATGCTACACCCGAAAAGGATATCAATGTGGTTCACATCGACATTGACTCTTTACCCCATATGAATGGCTTCCAAAAAGCCATGATTATGGAAGACTGTTATGATCCAAAGGTAGCTAATATCCTAAAAAACATGACCTTCTTTCCTGGTATAGGTTTAAGACTTAGAAACCAAGGAATCCCACAACTACCTGATTTTAAAGGACAAACTACCACTCAAGGGCTAGGTTATGAACTCGATAAAGAGAAAAGCATTCCAAGGAAAGGAATACACCTTAGGGATTGGTTCATAAAGCAAGGGCACATTTTGCCTTACCTTGGTTATCCTGAGCCATGGGAATCCAATGGCAAGATATATCTTAGGTTTGAGATCTTCGTAGAAGTACTATCTTTTAGGAAGTTAGAATTTCAGGTAGAGGATTCCCTCTTAAATATGGAGGTGGATAAAGATAATAAGGTCGAAACTATAAAGCCCACCATGTTTGAGGAAGAATGGGTCTTGCCAATATCTCAAGATCTATTAGATGAGGAATTTATCTCTTTTAGTGATGCAAATGAGGACGATGTGAACTTTATTGCAAGATCAATGAAATGAGCTCCAGATTTGCTTACTTGTTTAATGTCAACTTTTATGGTAGCATTCATATCATGCATTCCAAAAGCATCTTTCATATGAATTATATGCAATTGCATACTTTTAATTTAATTAAAAGTGAAAACACAAAAGAATTGCAATTAGGGTCTGATCTTACATATATACAAATTGAGAAGATAAAAGAAATATTGATTAGAAATCAAGAGGCTTTAGCTTGGTGTTATAAAGATATGCCTAGAATAGAATGCTATATAGCTGAACACACTATTCTGACCTTTACCCATATAAGACCAGTTAAGCAAAGGTTTAGAAGGTTGAGACTAAAATGGGCCAAATTAGTAAAAGAGGAAGTGTTTAGAAGGTTGAGACTAAAATGGGCCAAATTAGTAAAAGAGGAAGTGGCTAAGCAGATCCAGGCTGGGTTTTTAGAAGTAATAGATTATCCTAAATGGCTTGCCAACATAGTTCTTATTCCTAAGAAGGATGGGAGGGTTAGGATGTGTGTGGATTACCGGGATTTGAACAAAGCTTCTCCTAAGGATGACTTTATTTTACCATACATAGATGAGTTAGTGGATAATGCAGCTAGAATGGGTTGTTATTCCTTCTATGATAGGTTCTTTGGATACAATCAAATTATGATGGATGAGTTGGATAAGTTGAAAATTGCCTTTATCACAGAATGGGGTACCTTCTATTATAAAGTAATGCCCTTTGGATTAAAGAATGATGGTGCCACTTATCAATGTATGGCTACCACTTTGTTTCATGACATGATTAATAAAGAGGTTGAGATGTATATGGATAACATGATGGTTAAGTCAACCACTATTGAAGATCACTATGAGGCCTTGGAAAGGTTCTTACAAAGGGTGATTAAGTATAGACTCAAGTTGAATCCTAAGAAGTGCATTTTTGGAGTAACTTCTGGCAAATTATTGGGATATGTTATGAACTAGAAAGGAATTGAGATAAATCCTGAAAAAATAAAGGTAATTCGTGACATGCCTGCTCCTCGTACTGAAAAGGATGTAAGAAGCTTTTTAGGGAAGCTCCAGTATATAAGTAGGTTTACAGCTAAACTTACTCATTTATGTGAACCTATCTTTAAGCTTTTAGGGAAAAGTCAAACTGTAAAATGGAACGATAAGTGTCAATAAGCTTTTGACAGTATCAAGGAGTATCTTTTAAATCCATCAGTTTTGATACCACCAATGCCTGGGGGCATGCTCATCCTATATGGGAGCGATGTTTGGTAAAGCAAATGAGAAAGGAATAGAATTTACAATATACTATTTGAGCAAGAAGTTGTTGCCTTATGAGGAAAAGTATAATTTGGTGGAAAAGACTTGTTTGGCTATAGTATGGGCAACCAGGAAGTTAAGGCATTACTTTCAATCTTTCAAAGTCATGGTGGTATAAAAGATAGACCCCATGAGATATTTACACACATCTTGGTAGGTAAAGTTAGCAAGGTGGTTAATCTTGTTAACAAAATTTGACATTAAGTATGCCACCAAGAAAACTGTCAAAGGTCGAATAATGTCAAATTTTCTTGCTCAACAGCCTATTGATGATGATGAGCCATGGAATGTGGAATTCCCTAATGAAAATGTCAACATGATAGAAGCCCAAGGGTGGAAAATGTATTTTGACAGAGCAGTTAATAAGAAAAAAGTCGATGTAGGAGTTATGTTGATAACACCGAATGGTGAGAAAATTGTCACGGGCCAGCCGCGATGGTCCTAGGGTGCGGGAGATGTCGAGGCGACCGACACTCGTAGAATCCATCAATCACTACAATACAATCACAATATCGACAGCGGAAACATCTCATAACCATCACCAATCAATAACAATATATATAACCATTCACTAACATAAATACTATTCATTTTGTCACTCTGTCATTCATTCTGTAACTTTCTGTAACTTCCATATCTTATAAATTTATACTCCAATATCCATACATACATGTTCATACACTAACTAAACTGTACACAACCCATGGAGCATCTAGGATATGAACATACAAAATAATATAGTGTTTAAAATAATTACACTGCTAAAACACTGAAGAATCCACTGAGGGTCAAAAGCTGGGATATCTGCCTCCTACTCTGCACCTGAGAGGGTAAACAGTGAGAGGGTGAGTATATATGATACTGAGTGAATCTAATATGCATCGACCATTAAAATGAGTAATGGAATATAAATAAACAATAGGCAGATGAAGTAAATGAATCAATCTACTCAGAATCTCTGTAATACAGAATCAAGTACAAAATATGATTGTAAGTAAACAATCATATCAATAGAATCAATATCACATGGATAAGATGGAAATGACAGATATAGAGCCATGAAACGCATAAAGATGTGTCAAGCACAAATCTACATATATATATATATATAAACATAAGACTGTACGAGTCTTATGACTAAGACATCCCTTCCTAATACAGGGTACTATAACAATACATTGTATACAATGCTGACAGTACAAACTCACTACCATGTCGGTGCGGCAGTTCTGTCAAATCACCTCGGAATCAATAAAATCAATAAACACATCAATAGATACCATTTCAAAATAATGGCATTGGCAAGTATTAATAGCTCATCATCAATCAATAGAATGAGCATAAAGTCAATAAGACATCAATAATAATTGATTATATGATGATCAAAGGTCTAGCAACCAATAATGTGAACAAATATAAATTGGTAAAAAGTTAACGCAATTGGTATGCCATTGTCGCTGGCGATGGTGACATTCAAATGGTTGGCCTATGGATTTTTGGCAAGGTTCTGGTGTAACATTGACATTGCCCCAATTATCAACAAACATACACATTAAAATCAATTCAATAGGCAACAAACACAACTCAATAATCTTCAACAATTGGATCAATTTGGCATGCAAAGCCATATGAAAATCAAGCACAAAAATTAGGCAATTTTGCCCTAATTGGTTTTGGCCAAAATGACACTTTCACATATAGTTTTCAATTTGCATTTTAACAATTTAGGCATGAAAAATGATGCATATTAAACTCACCTAGCACTCCAAATAACCTAGCAAAATTGCTTTGCCACCAAATTTCTCAAATTCATCAAATTAGGCAAATTTGGCAACTTTCTTCAATTGAATTTTCTACAATAATGTGAACATCAATTAATCACCAATAAACATCCAATTGACTTATTCTATACTTAAATTATACATCCTAACTCATTTACACAAAATCCATCCATACAACTTAGGTTTAGGGTTTTGAAATTGGGCAAAATTACTTAATGAATCAATTAATACAATTAAACTAATTACCCAATCTAACTAATATCAAATAACCCTAATTAAGCCATAAAATAATAAAAAAAAATCAATATTATACCTCAAAAGCTTCATTTGGCCGAAAATCCCAAAGCCTTTGTTCTTAAAATTCCTTAATTTCTATTGATGGAATTTGATGAAGGATGGATTATATGGTGTTTATTTCAAGTTTCCAACACTTTTCCTTAACAAAATGGAAGGAAAAATTAATTGGAAAATGAAATAAAGCTCACGGACGAAGAACACCAAAATAGGCAAAAAAAAAAAATCCTAAGGCAAGCTTATATACTAAGTCACAAATGGCAAATTTCACTTTTGGTCCTTCAACTTTCTTTAAATTACGCTTTTGTCATATTTTCATTCGGTAATTTATTCTGACAATTTCGTCTAGAATTAGAATTCAAAATGGATATTCAAACATCTTATTTTTATTAATACTTATTAGTAAAAATAGTTTCAGAGCTGTTTTGAAATTCAGACTGTCGAAATTTCACTATACCCCTAAAGTACCCTTTATTTACGGTTTTGCCATTAGTTACTTTATCAGTGTTCTTAAATATTTTTCTCATCTTTCTTTTTACTGTATTTACACATGCATATACATAATCATTTACCCTCTAACTAAAATCAAAAATTCATCTATCGACCGTACTACCAATTTTGCGGCAGCGATATCGGTACCGACAATTTCCAAAAAAGTTTCTCGTTTTCGCTCTAACTGAGTTTTCAAAATTATCATAATTCATTTCGATAATTTCAAACCATATACTGAGAACTTATTTCACAAAAACATGTTATGCTTTTATAGAGTATTACAGAAATCCTTATGGCAAAGAAGCAAGGATTTAAGGCCACTAACAATATGGCTGAGTATGAGGCTTGTTTTTTTGGACTAGAAGCCCTAATCACCTTAGGCGTAAAAGAAATAATAGTGCTGGGAGATTCTATGCTCATTATCGAGCAAGCTAAAGGAGAATTGTAATACCATAGAAATTTTGCTACAATAACTAAGCAATTTTCCTAAGTATTGGGCCAATAACGCCGACGATAGTTAGGAAATTCGAGGAATTTATATAATATCTAATTTAAGTTAATTTTTCACAGATACTTGTATAATGGGAGATTAAGTATAATAATGAATTATATGAAAAAAGTATGATTAAAGATGTTGGAAAATCAACATGATGGAAAAACTGTAAATAAGTGGAACTTCAAGGGCATTTTGGGAAACCCACTATCCACGATCCAGAATGACTTGGAAACCTATATAATGATAAACTACATATAAAAATAAGCCATTTCAGTTCCCACTTTGAAATATGATTCTCAACAAAATCGACAGAATTAATTATAGAAAGTTGTGGGGTTAAAGTTTAATTAATGAAAAGTTTAAGAACTAAAATGTAATTTGTCAATTCTTCCAAGTATAAAAGGAACACTTACAAGATTTTTTGGGTTATCTCCTTCCTTCCATTAGCTTGGCTGAACCACTTCTTTGCTTTCTTCCTCCATTTTCAAGCAATTTTCTTAAGAAAACCTAAAGAAAACACTAAATCCAACCTTGATTCTTCCATTCTCCATCCAAATTTCACTTGGAAACTCAAAGCAAATCAAGAACAAACACCAAGAAGAATTTGGCTCCACCATTTATTTAAGGTAATAAGTTGATTTCTTTGATTAAATAGATTAATTAGGTGTGTTAGACATTGAATTAGATGGGTTTAGTGCTTAATTGCATCAATTGATGCATTTTGGTGGAAAATTCCCAATTTCCCAAACCCTAATTGAAGTTGTTAGTTACCAAACCTTATATTATTGATGTTTAATGTCTAATTAGCTTAGATTGTGTTTAATTGATGCTAATGGAAGCTTTATTGGTGATTGTTTTGGTGTAGAATGCATTGAATTGAAAGATTGTGAATTTTGCCTACTTTGAAGCTTAAGGTGGAAAATCAATTTTCCTAGCTAATTTGAAGTGTGAAGTAAGTTTAATATGCATCATTTAACATGTCTATAGCATTGAATTGATGCTTGGAATCCTCCTTTGAAAACCCATTCATGGCCGACCACTTTTCACTATTCACTTCTTCACATTTTGCTTTGTTTTGCTCTTGAATTCTACGCTTATTTGATCCTTTGATTCATGTTATTTGTTGGATATCTAATGCCCATTGTAATGCCTACATTGTGAGTTGTTTGTTGATTATTGGGGGAATGTCAATGTTGCACCAAAACCTAATCAATTTGTCCATTGAATGTTGCACACTAAGTGTTTGATGAAATGCCTAGTTCATTTTTCACAGGCCTATCACTTGTTTCTTCCATAGGCCTACCATTTGAATGTCATTATCACCAATGACATTGGCTAGCCAATTGTTCCAACCATTTGACTTTGGATAACCATATTGTATACCAATCCTTTATTGATTATTATACCTATTGTTATTCCATATGCACCTTCCATTGGTTATAAGACATTGAAATACAGTTTCATTTGATTGAATTATAAGCTATTGGTTATTGATGAGCTTATTGTCACCTAGTGTGTTCCATTGAACTGTTCCAATCTTTCTATTGATTTACATGTTGATTTGATAGAGCTTCCTTACCAACGGGATAGCGGGTAAATACCATCGGCAATGTGCACATTGATTTACATAGAACCCTAGCTGGGAAGGGTTAACTGTCCTATCCATAGGGCCTGATCAGTCTTATATTCATGATATGAGATTGAAATAAGTATATACGTATTCATGGCCCATTATCTGTCTTATCTACATGGTATGAGTATTGTTGACCTGTCCTTTGATTCCAAAACATTTATTCTGCTATCTTTTTCTTCATTCTGTAATTTGGTGCGCAACCTTACTATTTATTTATTATTTACCTAAACTATTGTTATATGCTTAACCTTTACCTATATGGTGCATATTAGATTCATTGAGTATTATATACTCATTTTCTTAGTTGTTGACCATTTTACAAGTGCAGATTAGGAGGCAAAATCCATACTTTTGTTCATTTATGGATTTTTGTAGAATATATTTGATAGTGTAATTATTTTAAACACTGTATTATGCATATGTATTAGTTGCTCTATTAATTGTGTATAAATGGTATAGTTAGACTGTATTTGTGAATATATGATATTATATGGAAGTTAAATATTAGTATGGCATGTGATGATGATGATTACAGGCAATAGCACAACGGTTTACAGAATGACAGACTATATAGTACAAAATGATTAATAAGTAAATAATTGGATAGTAATAAGATAGTAATTGATTATAGAATAAGATAATGGGTTTTACGGGTGCCGGTCGCCTCTGGCATTTATTGCATCATAGGACCGTCATGTTCCGAAATCGGGATGTGAGAAGAATGAGAGGTTAAAGAGGAAAAATTATGACCATACCATGATAATTTGAAAGTAATCCTATAACACTTTACCCTTGTGCGCCTCATGCATATATCAAGGGATGAAAATCAAATGGCTGATGCTTTAACTAGTTTGGCTTTTGTATTAAAAGACCCATTTAAGCTTTCTATATAGCCTGTCATATTAGTTAAAAACGGTATCCCTTGTTACCAATAAGAATGGGTAATGAATGTCATAGGAGATGATCTTCCATGGTATCATGACATTCAAAAGTGTATGGAAAAAGGAGAATTTCTCAAATGAGCTCAAAGAAAAGGTAGACTATCATAAGAAGAATGGCTATTCAGTTTGCATTGATAGTTGAGCAATTGTATAAAATAATATTAGATGGGGTATTATTAAAATACATATATGGCAAGGAAGCCCAACATATAATGAAAGAAGTTCATGCTAGGGTATATGGATCACATATAAACGGAAGAGAGTTAGCCAAAAAGATACTTAGACAAAGGTATTTTTGATTGACAATGGAAAAAGATTGTGTGAGTGTGGTGCGTTCTTGCAATGCTTGTCAAATTCATGGGGATTTGAGACCTTTGCCACCATCAGAATTACAAAGGTTGTTGTCACCTTAGCCTTTTGCTACTTGGAGGATAGATATAATTGATCAAATTAGACATTTGGCCACGAATGGTCATAAAATCATTATGGTAGACATAAATTACTTTTTCAAATGAGTAGAGGCAAAATCCTATAAGAAGCTGAGGGCAAAACAAATAGCAAAGTTCATAGAGAAGAATTTAATTGCACGATATGGAGTTCCCCATCACACAGTGACTGACAATAGAGTTTAATTTCAAGGAAAAGTTATAGGCTTACTTAAGGGTTTTAGGGTGAAACACAATAAGTTTACTCCTTATAGGCCTCAAGCTAATGGAGTAATTGAAGCTGCTAATAAGAATATGAAAAAGATTTTGAGAAAAATGATTGATACCTCTAAGGATTAGGCTGAAAAATTGCCATTTGGTTTATGTGGATATAGGACTACTGCTAGAAGTTCAATTGGCATGACTTCTTATTCCTTAGTATATGGCATGAAAGTTGATTTGCCTATAGAGATAGAAATACAATCCTTAAAAGTAGTTTTAGAGGTGGGTATTCCCAAAGAGGAGAAGGTTAGGCATAGATATACAGAGTTTGCCTTATTGGACGAAAAGATGTTGGAGGCAATGTGTTGAACCCAAGCTTACTAGAGAAGGATAGACAAAGCATTCAATAAAAAGGTTAAGCCTAGAAAGATTAAGGTTGGAGATTTAGTGCTTAAGCAAACAAGGCCAGTTCACACAGACCCTAGATGAAAATTTAAGCCTAACTGGGAAGGCCTATACCTAGTAACCAAAAAGTTCTCCTATGGAGCAGATAAGTTATCAGGCTTAGATGGCAATGAGTTCATTGAGCCAATAAATTTAGATCGTCTCAAGAAATATTATATTTGAAAAACAAATGATTTGAAAAAAGAAGATGCTTGCTAAGTTGAAAACCCAAAAAGGTAACTTAGGCAAAAATAAAAGCAAATAAAGTGAGATAAAGAAAAAAGAGAATGGATGCAAGATTAGAAACCAAAAGCAATTCAAGCTTGTATTTTTATTAAAATTTTGTATATTACATGGAATTATAATAATTGCTTGCTAAGAAAATATTGCTACCAATAAGGTTATATTTTATGAGCTAAGTATTATTTGAACCATCTTTTCTTTGCCTTTCCATCTCTTGTTTGCATCATGCATCACATCTTTATCTACTATTTGCCTCTTCACTTTAATTATTGGCATGAAATTTTGAGAACGGATCCAAATAAAGTAATCTCAGTACAAGTAAGGTCACAAGGAATGGACATTGAGATCAAAGTCCTATTGGATTTCCAAAAGTTCTTGATTTGTTCAAGAAATAATAGGGTTCAATGTTTGTATGAAATTAAAATGATTTATGGGATGGTTTGCCTTCAACCGAATTGGTGAGTAATGTATTAAGGGAAGTAGAAGGATAAATATTACAACCCCGCTAAGGTAACCCTATGTGGTCCATTGTGATAGACAAAGTTATCAAGAAGCCACCAAGGACATGTCCACCTTATATCTTTGCTACTTAGGGTACCCATCCATGTGGTCCAATCCCTTTTTTAGTGGAAATGAATAAGAGTCTTCCTTTTAGGATAATGTGAATGCTTAAATCTCTTGGGATTAGCATCTATTACTTCAATAACTTGCAACCTCTCTAGTAGCTATATCTAGCAAAAGAAGAAAAATTAGCTTGCTAAGTTGCCAACTCTTGAAAAGAAAGCAATTTAGGCAAAAATTAGAACCAAAAGAAAAAGGAAAGAAATGAAAAAAAATAGTGAAGAGATAAAATGGCTACTTCAAGAGCAATGGACTTCCTTTAAAAGTTCTAGTGGCCTTCTATTCATGCAAAGCTCGCAAGGTATCCACAAGAATTAAGGGAAAAAGATTCTCACCCTTAAGGATACTCTCCATAATGGATAGAACCCTATACTCTAGTAAGTCATTATGACCAACTAAGAGAAATTTTCCAAAGAGGCAAAAGATGAGGATTCTAGGCTAAGCGGGATCCTTTTTGTCCAATTTCTCAAGGTAAGTGATTAAGGTAGCAAGGTTGATCCATTGGCTATTCATGGTATGCCTTTGAACCATAGAGGGAGACATGTCAAAGGAAAAAAGATCATCTTACTTAGGTACCTTATGTCTAAATCCACCATGGAAACTTTGTTAAAAGGGTTAGGATACTTATCCAAGATGACACTAAATTCTTAAAAGGTTGGACAAATTTCGGCATCTTGAAAATTAAATACATGAGCTTCCTTGTCCCAAAACTCAGTGGCGATGTCCAAGAATTCAAGGTCAATCTTGCCACAATTGAAGTATTTTAGGCTCTTACAACACCTCAGTTAAACCTATAACCTGAGCCACAAAGGGTAACTTAGGGGAAAATTTGATTTGATTTGAAAGTTCTGAATTTTTATGTGTTTCTGCTTGAATTTGACTGATATGCATGTTATATGATGTGTTTGAATGAATAAAGGGGGTTTAAAAGCTGTTAGGAAGAAATCAAGTAAAAATGAGTTTTTGATGAATTGGGGGAAAAATGGTCAAGTCACACCCCTCTAGTTTTTATGGAAATTAACATCATATTTGATGATAAAAGAGAATATTAGAACATGAAAATAGTGGTATAAAGGTCATTTGAATTATTGTTGGAAGATTAAAGCCGGTAGAAAATAATTCCGGACAAAGCTGCTCGAATAGGGATTCCATTTGAACTAGGGGTAGTTTAGTCTTTTCTTTTGAATTATGGACTTATTTGGTGTATGCAAGCCTATGGTATCATTTTAGGCTAACCTAAATCAAACCATTGGATGAAAAGATCAAGAATTGAATGGTTAGTAAGCTAGGTTTCA
>CANXYC010246283.1:0-26474 GCA_948193065.1 Aleurites moluccanus | reverse complement strand
GATTTTTTGTTTTTTTATTTTATTTATTGTGTCTTATTAATTAATAAATATATATATATATATATATATATATATATATATATATATATATATATATATATATATATATATATATATAATGTGACATTTATTATATATATGATGAAAATAAATATAATTTTACATTTATTATTTTTATCATAAATTAAAAAAATTAAAAAAAAATTCTGACATGTTCGAACTGAAAAAACCGATCCGATTCGATCGATTCACCAATTTTTTAATCAATTTTTTGGGGATGGATTTTTGGGGATGACTGGACTGATCCTTGATTCAGTTCTCAATTTTTTCTGTTTAACTGGTCAATCCGGTCCAATTTTAATAATCATGATTTTAATTATTATTTACATAGTTGATGCACATCTAGTGAAAACATGATTGTTAAAATCGAATCGAATTGATTAGTCGAATCGAAAAAATTAAAAACTGAATCAATGATTGGTTTGGCCAATTTTCATTTACTCGTTCCTAAAAATCGGTTAAAAGAACTAGTAAATCGACCATTAAATTAGTTGATCTGGATTGATTTTTTCGGTTCGAGAGAGTTAGATTTTTTTTATTTTTTTAAATTTTTTTAAAATTTTAAAATTTTAAATTATTTTTTAATTTTTTTTTTTTTTTTTTTTTTTTTTTTTGTTTTTGATAAAAATGACGTAGTTTTTATCAAGAAAAAAAGATGCTGTTTTAAATTAAAAGAAATTAAAATTTCAATAATGTTGATTTATCCGATACTAAAATTATAACCTTATTGCATGTTACCCTATTGCATGAGTAGATATTTGAGCAAGTGAATGTTCATAACTTATTATATATAACTTTTAACTTAATGTGATTGGATTAACACGATAAAAATATGATATTATATAAATTTTTTATTTAAATATAATTGTTTTATTTTTTTTTTTATCATATATATAATAAATGTTAAATTATATATACATATTTATGTATATCGTTTTTTTTTTCAGTTTAATTGATTCAATTTTTGTCTAATTTCTGACCCTCTATTTTCACCGATCTTTAATCGGTCCGATTTGAAAATATTGAGTAAAAGCTAATTAATGAATAAAAAAAAGCACAAAAGCTTAACTTTCTATTTTTTTTTATTTTTTTTTTACATGGAGATAACTTCCACTCATAGGAAGTTATCTTTTGGATATATTATGCAAATAATAAATGGGTCAGATCTTTTTATTATGGATGGAACCGACTTAAATATCCAACATCTCTCACTTACATTTAATCAGAAGCACAACAAACTCAAGAGAACACACACTTTATTCTCTGTAATAACTCATACTTGAAAAAATATGTTGTGCGATTAACATACTTTAAGAGCTCGATGCTATGCATTTATTAGGAATATATATCTCAATGATATAAAAACAACTTAAAGTATATTATAATATGCAATATCTTAGACCATTTTATTACATTTACCTTCTCTCACGATCTCATCCATAATTATATTTTGCATTCACTATTATATTTCATCTCATAAATAATTTATAATTGGTTAATCAATAAATATAAATTAATATAATACTCTAATAATCTTCCTCTTCTCATGATTTTCTTAACCTTAATTTATTTTTCTAGAAATGTCTCATTAGACCGTATCATTCATAATTCTTTGACAATATTCTAAGAAACCAAATATTAAACTAAATTTCAAGTAATTGATAGCAGTCATAAGGGTAAGTTATGAAGTTCACTTCATCTCAAAGTCTCACATAATATTAAGTTTAGATCTTTACTTGTATTACTCATTTTGGTCTATTCTTGCATATGTAGTATGAATCAGTACTACAATATTTTCTCCTTTCCAACAAAGCGTATGTCTTGCTCAAAAATAATATTGTTAAGATGATAGTTTGGAAACACTTAGTATTTAATTTGAGTTTTACAAATCTACTCTTTAATAAATTTATCTCACATAAACTTTTATCTGTTAATAAGGATTAAAATAATAAAACTTAAATCACTTATCATTATTAATAACTTTTTATTATTTTATCGATCGACATTCTAAATTTTAAGAATGAGCTATATATTATCACTTAAATAATAAATTTAAAATTTTTCTCATCTTTGTATATCATTAAAATAATAGAGACAACTACTCATGTGAGAGTGTCAAATTATTATCTATCTCAAAAAAATAATTAAAAAATATTAAAAAATATTCTCATATATGTACGTTAATAAACTCCGTTATCATTTAGATATTAATGAAAATATTCATAAATATTAGAAAATATAAATAATTTAAGTACTTTAACATTTATTTAATCTTTGAGATTTTGTGTGCTCAATAAATATATCTAGGAATAGACTTCATTAATGGATCTGTAATCATATTTCACTTAAAAATGTACTTCATGTTTGCTTCTTTACATGCAATCATACCCTTGACGAAATTATACTTGATATCTATGGGCTTAGTTTTACAATGGAACTTTGTCCCAACCGAAGACAAGGTGGCTATGTCACTTGTGGGAGCATTATACTTCAACAGTAAACCCAACATTCTATACCAAAACAATACATATTAAAGTACATTTCATATTGCCAAAGAAAATATTCAAAATAATGAAATGATTCATTATTTCAATAAGCACAAATTCTGATCAATTAACTGATTTTGTTTTGCTAAAATATTGCCAAAGCTACCATTCGTTAAGTTCAAATAATCACTATGCCAATGATAATTGAATTATTATATATTCAAAAAAAATTCTCATGGAAAATTTTCATAAATTTTCAGAATATTTCTAAACAATAACATGCAAACTAACTAATTTACCATATATGTAAATAAATTTTATTATATATTAAGTATTGGGTGGAAGAATATAATATCGGTAAAATTCAAATTTTAATATTCATTATTAAAATAATTTCACCTTATTATTAAATTAAAACATCAATTAATCAAATTCTATTATATTTACAATTAAGAAGTTAAACAAATTTTTCAAATAAAAAAATATTTTAAGAAAAAGGCTACATATGCTAAGATTCTAATTAAAATTCTTAAATTAACAAGCATTTCAACAACACTATTTTGTAATTAGAGTTAAAAAGAGTTAAATTATATATATATATAAAAAAAGAGAAAAGAGAAAATAAGGTAATTCCTGAAACTTGATTTACAAGTTAATATCAAATTTTACTAAAACCATGTTATTTTATTTCTATTAGATGTGTTGGTTATATAATATATAAAATTTATTTTTTACTTTTCTTTTAATTTTTTTTTACAGAAAGTAAGAATTGGGAGGTCAAATTTTATTTTTTAAAACAGATAATTTAATTCTTCAAAATAAATATATAGAGTTATTATTTATTTATTATTTTCAAAAGTAAGGGGATAATTGCTTCCCCTTAGTCGTAAAATGTTCCGTCCTTAAAAATTAAATATTTATAATGATTAAATATTTAAAATTCAATTCATGAAACAGTTGTTCCTTTTATTTTGGCTAATATCTCTTCAACTTGATTTATGAATAAAGTTCTCTTCTCAAAAAAAAAAAAAAAAAAAAAAAAAAAAAAAAAATTCAAATTAATTTTAAAACTTATAATTTTCCTAGTTTTTACATTAAGCTCCCAATTTGTTTGTATTAATTATTAAATGTAAAAATGGGGTATACCCCTGAAATTGGGATTGGTTGAAATTGGACAAATTTCCTTGCACTAATATAAAAACCAAATCATAACCAACAAGAAAAGGTTGTCCCAAGGGAAGCAAATTGCTAAAGAAGTTTTTCAAGACTGCCATATCTAAACGCATTTCCTTGTAGAACAAAAATGACTAATTTTACTAATATTTAATTCAAGCGGTAAAAAATTTATATCACTTATAGATAAAATAAGTATTAGGAGAGTTTTATCTCTCTTTGAGAATTTGAGAATCTTTCTCAATTCGGACATAAATTAGTCATAGTGAGTTTGAATATTACATAATTATTTAAAAAAAAAAAATAATTCTCTCCATAACAATTTTTCCTTCTTAATTAAAAAAAAAAAAAAAGAAAAAAAAATATTTAGCAATAATAACAAGTAATCAAAATCATACTTCTGCACCCATAAAAGCTGACTTATCTTTAATCAAACCTTTGGGCTCCAATTCTATTTTCCTTTGCTTCTTTGTTACTACAAATTCAGAGCCAACACAGCCTGATAATCACATGCCTCCTTTCCTTAATCCCATATTTAAACATGTCAAAAAATTAGCATGCAACCAACGATGCATGCCAACACTAACATATTTTCTTTCCACATCATAATATTAAACGAGTTACATAACAGAAATAACTCTCTCCTTTTATCTTATAATTTTCAAAACTAATAAAAACCGAATAAGATTAACAAAATTGACCTTGACCACCGCACACACCTGCTGGACACGCCATCCATACCATTAAAAAAGCCGGTGACAGTGGCGGGGTGCACGGCAAGTTGTGTATTGTTGCTAGGACTATTAATTTACATAATGCGGTATAGATTACATGATAATATTCTTATTGTAACCTGGGAGCTGTGTCTATGCAACTTTGTGCTCTGGAAATGATCAAAAGTTCCTCAGCTTGGACTTTCGCTGCACAAGCTGATTGCAAAACAGAACTTGTTGAAGATCTTCCCGGATAGGAGAATCTACCAGATTTCTGGCTTGTGTTGGATCTTTGCATTTTTGAATTTGATGATAAGTTGACTTGGACCGAGAATAGCGAATAAACAGGCCTATGGTCTGAGAATTTGGACTCTCCTCTCATATACCACATCTGTTTAAGACCTTCACCTTTCCACAGGATTCGATCGCACCTGCTTGTTGTAAACACAACATGTGATGTGATGAGAAGAAGAAGAAGAAACAGATCATGTGATATGACACCAAATGTACGATTTTTTATTTTAAAGAACGTTATCAAATTAAGAATAATCTACTCAAGATCTAGAAGTGTTTCTGTAGTCAACTTTATATGACATATAATATTGATGGTCGGCTTGAACATGACATGCTTAAATGGTTAAATACTTTGATTAATAAGAAAAACAGGATTCTTAATCAAAACACATGATGACTTTCGTTTAAACCACAAATTGTATGCACAAAATCTGGATTCTCTGTCCATTTTTGTATCCCATCTCTTGTCCAATATCTTTCTATATGCACTACATTACCTATGAATAGGTTATATGTCCATAAAAAGGGTATGAGATAAGAGATGAGACAAAAAATGACAGAAAATCTGGACTACACAAGCTTCAAGTCAACTCTACTGCTACTAGTAAACCACGTTGGGTCAGGGGAGATTAATGCTAATTAATTAAATGTCAGTTATGAAATTTTCATGTTACCACTAAATTATTGGTAATTGCAGTAGTGTCAGCAGGATTATCAGTAAACAAGTGAATAAAAATTTAGTAGCAGGCTTGATTATAAGATATAATATATATGGCACCCTGTCTAGGGTCTGACTTTTAGTAAACAAGTTGTCTGCCAAAAAACTTATTAAAATAAAGAAAGCAATTGCTCAAAAAACTATTTGCTAAAATGGAAAAAAAAAGAATTGAAATCTCATATACCATGCAGGAGTTCGACGTTTTTCTTTAGATTTGGAGGTTTGGACAACATAATGATCTGAATTAAATAGGTACTTGTAAGTCGGGGCGAAATATATCCTGCCTTCTTCCCATCCTTTGAATACTCGACCAGCTCTTTGTTCTGTCCTTAGCTGCAAAACAAATCCAAAAAGGCTAATGTATAATTTGCAGTTATAAAAGTCTTAACATGGAGCTAATTCTATAAAGGCTTTATACCTGATCTTTCTCTAAAAGTGATTGCCAGTCATTCTTCTTTAAAAGCTCATATGTGTCTCCATAGCCAGCAGCAAGTCGATAATTCAAATCTCCAAGCCAAATAATTTTGCTGAGTTGAACAAAAAGGGAATGTTTTTAAGAATGCAATAAACTTAAAATACAAAATCAATCACATATTTTCTATTAAAAAAAGATGGGAGAAGAACAGGAAAGTAGAGACTTACTCATGATCTAATATACTTTCAGGAGGAAGTGGTCGACAAGAATCTCTACATGAATGAGAAAACCTTGTTTTCTTTAATATTTCTGAGACATCTGAATTTCTTCTGACCTCATCACCTTCTTTCTCCCCAGACGTTAAGTGGGTACAAACAAAGCAAAATGTTGTCTGGTGTAACGTCATACTAATCGAAATTGAGCCCTATATACCAAGAAAACAAAAAAACAGATAATTATTTTCAGAGCCCTATTATTTTCCCCTAGCATTTTTGCTAAAAGACTATTTCCATGACTCAAACTCATGACTTTTCACATGGAAGCAACCTTAAATAACAATCAGCCATAGTAACTAGATTGTTGACTAATTTCGCAAGAATGCATCAACCAAATAGTTCATGTTCATTCCTAAAAGCTCTAAATACGATTAAGTTGCAGTAGCTAACCTTATTGCCAAGGTAACCCATAATGCCACGCCCAACGCACGAGACCTTCAAGTTGCTAATTTGATTGTAGAGGTCTGATCGAACCCACACGCATAGGAAAATCCCAACCATTTGCTTGCTGGCTGCTAGGCAGTAATGTTGTTGCATTGGACTGCCAGATGAGCAAGGTGGATTAAGGGAGCCTCCTTCGTTTGTGCTTAAATTTAGTAATCTTTGAAAATCCTCATTGCCAAGCTCATCTTCTAATGAGAGCAAGTCAGAGAAGCTGAGCCTTGGTTTCAGGCCAGCTTGTTGATCAGAATGGGGTGAAGATGAAAGTCTTATTTCAGTGGCATTGTTGTCATAATGAGGAATTTCTTGGTCATTCTTGTTGTTGTTGCTGCTGTTAAGAGCTTGTCGAATTAGAGAAAGCCACTTGACAGCAGGGCCATTGTCCTCTGCCCCAAGAACGTTCCCTGCATTCAGGGGTACAATTTCCTGAAACCTGAGACCACAACTGTGAGTAAGTCCGAAGTTCAACATTCAAACTTCAAGTACTAAAAAGTGAATACAATGTTTCAATTGCAAGTAAAAAATATTTTTTAGATGTTAACAAAAAAGGAATTTATAATTTCTACGATCAAAATATGTTAACAAACTATGGCAGTGATTGAGTGATAATTGAGTGATTGAGCCTTTAGTAATGCAAAGACTGATTCGAAGCTAGTGAATAGACCTACCACTAGGCCCACCCACCTAGAAGGAAGACAACTCCTTCTAAAGGGTCCCTTAAGTGGAATATAATGAAAGAGAAAGAAAAAGTACCCTAAAACATAGATGTCAGCTGGAGCTGGTGACTTTAGCCAATCTCTTAAGTTCAAGCCCTCGTGTGGAGACTTCCCTCCCACATTCCATGTCCCCACGAACATCCTGCTCAAAGACCACCATTTATCATTCATTCTCATAATTAACACCACGAAAATTAAATAAACTCTAGCTTCCAAGAACCACTAATAAATTCCAATCATTGATTGATAGTAAGCTAAGCATTTCAATTTTAACAATCTGAATCTAATATCCTATTTTATATCTCATTTCTTTTTATATATACTTCTTTAAATGCCATATCATTTATAGAAAATATTAATTACAAAAATGCCTTGTCATTTATAAAAAATATTAATTATAAAAATATTTTAAAAAAAAATAACGTGAATATAAAATAAAATAGAAAATGTCAATTTCAATCTTAATTAAAACTAAATCCCACCACAAAATTGGATATTTATCTCACCTAATATATATATATATATATATATATATATTTCAATACCTGAGATTCAGATAATCCGCCACTGGCGGCGGCGCCTCCGGCTCTATTCTCGACCGTTTAAATCCATCAGTGGTTTCCATCAACCATCCTTCTATTTGATGATTAAAAAAAAATTAAGAGCAAATTAAAACCCAAAACAGATGAAAATCAAGCAAAGCAAAACTACAATAAATTCCACGTGGCACGGTAACGCTCCTTCTCAACTAACTGAAAACGGGACCCATTCCCAAAAAGAAACGACCACTTGTTTTTCTCCGATCAGTAATCCCTTGTTCAAGTCCAATCATAAAAATATATTTTAATTAAATCAAAGTCTCTTGATCTGACGGCTCATAGCCACACTAAAGATTTGACGGAAGAGATTCAAATCAGTAGTAATAAAGTAGAGGTCTACACTCCAAATTATTACCTGAAAAATCTTCCGGGACGACAACGTAATAGTCTTCGTCTGAGCAGCTTTTTCTTCTCTCCGTTTTTTTCTCTGCGTACCCAACGAAACCGCTGCAGTTAGTTCTTTTAAATAATAATATAATAATAATAAACGGGTAGAACCCGATCCAATAATTAAACCCGAAATTTTACCCTTTATAGAATAATCGGAATGAAACTCGTCTGCTCCACTCTGTATATTTAGCCATTTCTTCGCTACTATTTTAGGCCACGCAGACTAAAAAATAAAAATAAAATAAATTTCTGATCGGGTAAACGGTATATATATCGCCGATTAATCGGATTATAGAAATGCTTACCTTGGATATAGGATATCGGGTTCTCATTTCTCAGCCGCCTCTTGATCTCTAGAAAGTTGAAAACAAATGAAAAGAAATTAAAAACCCAGAAATGGATGTAAGAGAAGGCATTAGTTGTATTAACCAGTTTCGATATTTTTTTTTGGGAAGATTTTTAATTAAATAGTGGAAAAGTCTTTGCAAGTGTTTAAAAAAAAATAGGAGAAAAGAGTTAAAAAAAAACAGTTGCAGAGAAAATTAATAATAAATTGTAATTTATGTATGAGTAATTACATGATGAATTTTATATTTATTTTTGTAATTTAATCATTTGTTTAAGAGAATAAATTAGTGTCTAATGGAGTTTAATTCAACGCAGATTAGAAAAAGAACAAGTTGCAGGGGAAATGGAGACACAGACAGGTTGCTAGAGAGAAGCGTAGAAGGAAAGAAAATTAAGATTAGGAACAAGAAAAAAGAATATAAAAATGGAAGACTGATAAGAGAGAGAAACAGAGAGAGAAGTGGCCAGGTTGGTCCTTTTCTCCTTATGAATATACAATTTTTTTCTACTTCAAGCTTTAACGTTTTTTACCCTTTACAGAGAGGACAGAGTAGAAGATGAAGAGTTCAAAAGAATGAAAAAAGATTTGAGCTTTTTCTTTTGTAATGCTAGATCTTTGAAAAGGAATCAAATCTCAATCAACCCATGTCTTAAAAATTTAAAAAGTTTTGCCTTTTGTTTATGAATTCAACCCAAGAAAACAAAAAAGGATAAAAGAAAAACAAGAACCCAAGATCTTGATTTTACGTCGAAAGAAAACAGAGAAATGAATTATAAAACAGAGGTCAACGACATTGCCAAATTAGATACAAAATCAAGAGATTTAAAGGGAAAGGAGAATAGTAATAATAGTAGCACAGAAATTGAGTAAATTAGAAAGTAAAGAACTTACATGAAAAAAAGAGTTGACAATAAATGGAGGAAGTGAAGTTACAGAGAAAAGACTCTGTAGTTAAAATTGTTTGTTCTGATCTCTGTCATCGAGCTTTCCTTTTCATTTTTGGTGAGAAAAAGAAGACAGATTGAGTTTTGTCTGTTTGGGTGTATTCTCAATCGGATTGGTTTAGTTTTAATGAAAAGGAAAAACCCAGAGAAGGGATGGTTTGGAGGCGTTCCTCGTAAATGCAAAAAGGAACTGTTTCTTCTCAAATTTATAGGTGATAGAAAAAGAGACTTGAGAGAGAGAAACAGAGAGGATTGGGAAAACAGCTACAGAGAAAATTAATTTTCTATTGTGCCTAATGAAGAAATGGTTTCTATAATATTTTTTCCTAAATTAATTGGATTCTTTCCTTTAATTATAATTTCATTTTGAAAATAAGTCATAGCTTAGGTTTCTTTTTTCTTTTTTATATATGTTTTAGGAAATAAAAAAGATTTTTGGAAAAAAATTCAAAATTCAAATCTTTTTAAAAAAATTATACTCCATAAAATAAAAAATAAATTCACTTATCGATTGAGTTAATTATTAAATATTTTTCATCTTACTAATTTTTAAATATTATAAAAAAAATGAAATATAATTTTTTGATAATAAAGAGTTGAAATTTTTTATGGTATTTTAATATTTTAATCACTTTAACATATCTATTAGTTTAATTTTTAAAATTGGCATTGCATTTTTATTACTTAAAAAAAATACAATATATTTTTATGATAATAATTGAAGAATCTACATATATTTTATTTTATTTTAGGATAAATTATTATTTAAATTTTTAGATTTGATCTAATTAATTAAATTATTTTTATTTTTTTTAAAAAAATCACTAATTAATCATTATATTTTAATTTTATAATAATATTTGATTATATTTCATTTATTTTTTTAATTTTTCAGTTAAAAATTTAAAAAAATAAAAAATAAATCAATTTATTTACTCAAAATACCCCTACACCTGCCTTAACCATCATCACAGAAAAAAAAAAGAGCAGATAATTAATTATCCACCAACCATCACCCTGATTATCAAACAAAAGAGTAGAAAATTGAAGCTTGTTTCATGCAATTTTTGTAATACCCTTTTGCTCTTAATTAGATGTTGTGGCTTTGTTGGGTTTTGTTATTTTGAATTACCAACATCTTTATTTTATTTTGTTGTGGGTGACAAAAACGTTTTTCTCTTCATTTGAAATGATTATTTTCTTTAAGTTTTTCAAAAGAACAAAGATGAATTATTTAATTAGACAAATTTAAACTATTTATTTTATTTGAACTTTAACTACCTCCATAGAAATCTAAACTTTAATTGCCTAAATATTTCATAGGAAAAAATATGTTATAAAAAGCAAATAAATTAGTTCTATAGAATTTTAACTTTACATATCTTATATTATAAAAATAAAAATAAAAATATGTTGAATCACTAAAATATTAAATATTAAACTATTTAAATATGAGTGTTAAAATTCAAATGTGACCCTCATAAGTAAATAATACTCTAAACAAAGCAAAATAAAAATAAAAATAGATACTTAGCATTATTTAGTTTATATTTGGCCAAGGAGTTGTACTATTCTACAGTTTCAAGTGATGGAAATGAGCCAAAGAGAGCATAAAGTCAAATTTGTCCTATAGAAGATGAAGAATATGTTGAATTAAATGGGTCTTTTTGGGGAAAAAAATAGGCAAATATCTTGAGTTTTAAATTTTGATAATTTTAAGCAGTTTTGATTTTAGGAAAATACTTGTTTACACTTTACATCAGTATAATAAAAAAATTAAAAAAATTATATTAAATAAAATATCTTATCATTTATTAATTGAATATATGAAATAAACTCGTATACTCAATATAGACCAAAAAAAAAACTTTCCTCGTTTTAAATATTTTCTAAATTTCAACCATTCTACAAAGGAAAAATTTTAGAATGGTGGACCTAAAGATTTAAGGACAATTATTAATTCAATTGACCCTGTTCAATTAGCAATTGTGTGGCCAAATTTGTACCATTCTTCTCATTTTCAAAGCACAAAAATAATCCCATCAAAGGAAAAGTTTTCCCTTCAATATTTTTTTTAAATATTTTAGGATATTATAAATGGTAGTCTCCACACATTCATTTTTTTCCTAATATTTTTTATTCATTTTAATAAATACAAATTTATTTTTTACATATTTATATATTTGATTAATATTATACTTTTTATTTGTTTTTATCTCTCTTATAAGAATTTTCTGTTTTACTTTCATGGAAATATTAATTTTCGAATTTTGATATTAATATTATTTCTATATGTGATGATGAAAATTTCAATAATAATAATAAATCGAATATTTGTAACTGAGCGAATATATTATTTGAAACATAAAATTTAAGTTATAATATAATATAATCATTTCATAACATATATATTGTTTATTATACTAAGTAAATTATTTTATCAACATAATCGTTTTTCTGTTTATAAAAATTAACTATGCGGATCATAGTGATCTGCTGACATCACTTGATGACATCACAGGCGAAAGACAGAAACTTCATCCTAGTAAAGACAAGCGAGGAGTCCAATGACGGATGACGGAGGTGCCGGAGAAAAACGAAGATGTTGGTACAGTCAAAAGACTGATTAGGTATTAAAAACCGATGATGAAGAACTGACAGTAGGCTGCAGGAGAGGATGAGAAAATTAAAATTAGAAACTTGAAAATCAAACCAAAAATTTGGGCCAGAAAAGCCAAAATAAAATGCCCGAATCTACAAAACTGAAAAAAAAATATATATATTAGAACAATAATTTTGATATCATATTATTTGAGAATAAAATGTATATTCCTTGAGTAAATTATGCAAAAGAAGGACACCTATTTGTATAAATTAGAAAATAAGAAATAAGAGTGATTTGAGGCATTAATTAAGAGATAAATTATATGAGTACGAAAAGTATATTTCAATTTTATTTAATTTTTTTTTTAAAAATAATTATACTCATTTAAAAAACTGAAATTAGAATCTTTTAAATGAGTGGAAGAATTATTCTAAATGTGTTATTCATTTATTATTCGAAAATGATACGAAATTCATTTGCTTTTTAAGTATTGTGGGTTGCCAAAAAAAAAGGAAGTAGAAATGCGTGTAGAATTGTATACATTTATGTTTCCTAACTCAAAATTACTTAAAAAGAACAAAAGCTTGTAAGTGACTTCTTGTGGCTGCTTCTTCTTCTTAGTTACATGATTGATCAGTAGTATGCATCAATGTGGCAGGTTTAGTGGATCCATCATGTGTGATTTTAATTGAAGAAATTTTATTTCACACAATAAAAAAAATATTATTTGATCATCCTTACTCATTGCTTTATTGCTTAAATACTTTTTTGAATCTACTCATTGCTTTATTGCTTAAATATTTTTTAAAATTTATTTATTGACTCGATTTTGAATTTAATTGGAGTCTAATATAATTATTAAAAAGTTAAAAAAAAAAATCTATTTATTGCTTTATTGCTTAAATGCTTTTCTAAATCTTTTGCAATAACAATAATATTCACTTCAAATATTATTTTAGTCGTTAACAAATATGTTTAAATCCAAAAATTTATGTTTTAGTTGGTTATTATCTCATTTTAAACCAATCAATTTGTTATCAAATTACATTGATTTAAAAAAAAAAATTAATATAATATCGTAAATTCACAATTAAATTAGCAAAAATTATTGTAAAATTTCATCAAATGCTCTCCAATTTAATAAATTTTGCTAAAATATCAAAATTTAAAAATAAAACATGAATTTTGAGAAAAATATTTAAACTAATGAGACCTAGTTTAAATGATTAAAGTTGAGGTATTGAGTCTTGATTCCAAATTCAAATTTCATCTCTGTAAGCTCTATCTTAGTAGGTGGGTTGTTGGAGTTTATTTCATGTTACACATACCATCTCTTGGCAAAAAAAAAAAAAATATGTATTGCATCTCAGATTAATGCGTAGGACAGTACTACATTAATCTCTATAATTTCTTTCCTATAATAATTTTTGTTATTCCTTATTTTTTTATGATTATAGGTGAGAAATTAATGAGACAAATCTGCAATAATTTAAATTGAGATAATTTGAGTTATATCATTTTTGAATTCTCAACAATCCAAATTTAATATTTTTTGTACACAGGTAGCAAGTTTACAAGCTTATAATGTTTCTTATCCAATTATTCTTATTAATTATGTGTTGGATAAAATATTCTAATTAATATGGAATAATTTTAAGTTTTATAACCTTTGTTTTTGGTTAAAATGGTAGAATTACTATTACATCACATATAACGTAAAAATTATATCATACAATTAATTTAGCTAATAGATATAATAATTTTATAATTTTATTTCCAATTTATATTTTAAATATTTAAATGCAATGAAAATCAAGCATACAAAAAAGCTTTCATCTAAATTTTGAAGAACTCTTGCAACCAATGTTTTCAGAACCAAATCGATTAAAGAATCGATGAAAACAGAGGGTCAAAGGGTTAGAAATTCGATCAGGATCGAACCGGTTCAATCGAAAAAAATTGATATACAGATATATGTATATATAATTTGACATTTATTATATATATGATGAAAATAAATATAATGCAATTATGACTAAATCAATAATCTATATAAAATCATATTTCTTATGATATCAATATAATCACATTAAGTCAAAAGTTATATATATAGTAAGTTATGGACATTCACTTGCTCAAACATCTACTCACGTAATAGGGTCATGATTTTGGCGTCGAGTAAAATTGAAATGAAACTACTGAAGTTCTTTTAATTTTTTTAACTCAAAACAACGTCGACAAAAATGACGTCGTTTTGATCAAAAATTAAAAAAAAAAAAATTGGCCCTCTCGAATAGAAAAAACAAATCTGATTCGACCAGTTCACCGGTTAACTAGCTAGTTCAACGATTTTTATCTAGTTCTTCGGGAATGGGTAAAAGGGGCCGATCGATCCTATTCTTAGTTTGGTTTCTAATTTTTTCGATTCGACTAGTCGATTCGATCCGATTTTGATAACCATGCTTACAACTAAGTGTTTAAAAATTAGAACGTTCTTTAGTGTTTCAATGATATTAGTACTAATTTTTTAGTTGTCATTAATTACTATTGAGTTCATAGAAAAGAAATCCTATCAACTTGTTCAAATCTAAGATAATAAACTCACAAGTTGAATCTTATTTTACTCTTTTTTTTTTAACAAAAAAGAAAGAGAATGAAGCTAACTCATTGCATCATAAGAAATAACATCTGACAAAAATTTAATAGTAGTATCTCAATCCATGGATTCTGACATAGAATGAACTACTCTAGCCAACTTGTGAGTAACTTCATTTGCAGATCTCTTAATAATTGAAAAAAAAAATCAGAAAGTTTTTTACAAAGCAATTATAATCCTCTAAACTATTCCCACCCCTGAAATATTTAGGCAGCTACCTTGAAGAAATTGGAACACCAACTGAGAATCCATTTCTACAATAACATTAGACCAACCTTTAGCCTTAATTCAACTAAGAGTTTCCCTAACTCCGATAGCTTCTGCCAAGAATGGATCAATTCTCCCTTCCATTGTAATTGATCTTACAACAACAAACAAACCAGAATGATTCCTAAGAACCATCCTCAAACCCACTCTACCCTCATCATTGAACAACGCTGCATCAACATTGCGTTTATACCAACTAGTTGGAGGCTTTATCCATTTAATAGTAAGAGAGGCTAAATTCCCAAAACAAGGCAGCATTCTACCTCTTTTGCTTTGTGCATCTTGCCATTCTGTATAAGATCTAGCTGCTCTATTCAACACGTTGGCAAATAACACTCTAAGCCACTTTCACACCAAAATCATTTCTTGCTCCCCAAATAGCCTAGCATGTCATAATAACCTTCCCACACTGATCTGAATTCTTATTATTAAACATCCATTTTAGCCAATCAATCATGTTTTCAAACCCTCCCCCACGATATCCTACTATGGAAGAATTTCAACATTGGTTTGCAAAAGGATAAGAGACCAAGATATGAAAGGGAGTTTCAGTAATACACCTGCAAACTAGACATTTGGCATCAATGTCTACTTTCTTAAGCTTCAAAAGGCCAATAGTAGGTAAACATTCTTGGGTTGCTCGCCAAACACAATCCTTGACTCTTGCTGGAACTTAAAGATGCCAAAACTTCCTTTAAAACCTAGTATTTTCAGAGTTATCATTCCCAAACACAAAGCCATGGTTGAGATGGTAGCAACTTTTGATGCTAAATTGTCCTTTTCAATTAAACAGCCAATACCAAGAGTCCTCCACCTGTCAGAAACTTAAAGGAATTTGGAGAATTAACTCAGAATCACTAGGATTGAAAATGGAATTTATTAGACCCTTGTTCCATACCTTCCTTCCTGGTAAAAATAAATCTGGTACCTTCGCATTCAAATATTCATTCATTGGGTTCGAAGAAGGCTTTGGTTGAGTTCTACTGGGAAGCCAAGAATCTTGCCATATAGATATAAACTGACCATCCCCAACTCTCCATCAACTTCCCTTTTTAACTAACCCCCAAGATACTTCACCAAATATAGCTAGGGTTATTTCCTAACTTTGCATCAAGGAAAAAAGTATTAGGGAAATATAGTGCTTTATAGATTCTAGAAACTAGGCATTCGCATATGTTAAAAAACACCAACCATGTTTGCCAAGCAAAGCAAGGTTAAACTCCCTCAACTTCCTAAACTCCATACCCCCATTCTCCTTTACTACACATAGCCTGTCCCAACACTTCCACCTAATCCTAACTCCTTGTGGTCCCCCATTCCCTCACCAAAAGGAATTAAGCATTCTTTCTAGTTCATCACATAAGTCAACTGGGAGAAGGAAGACACTCATAACATAATTTGGGACAGCTTGAGCAACCGTTTTCAATAAAATTTCTTTGCTCAAGCAAGATAGAGTTTTCCTTTTCCATCCTTGGATTTGCCGCCACACCTTGTCCTTAAGATAGGAAAATACCTCCTTTTCCTCCTGTCGATCACTAAAGGAAGGCCAAGGTACTAACTATGAATATCACTCAAGTTTACTTGGAGAATTCGAAAAATATCAATTCTATCATTATATGAGGAACATTCGGGCTGAAAAAAAAAATAAAGGATTTCCCCAAATTAATAGCTTGACCCAAAACTTTCTCATATATGTCTAAAATCTGCTTTATAGCCTTGACTTCTTGATTAGTGGCCTTAAAGAAAAGCATACTATCATCCGCGAAGAATATATGAGATACATTAGGGGCTCTCCGAGTTATTTTACACCCATTTATCAGACTTGCCATTTCTGTTTTCTTTAGCAAGGTCGTTAAACCCTTAACACAGAGAATAAATAAATAGGGTGATAAAGGGTCACCCTGACGTAATCCTCTTTTAGACATAATAGGCCCACCTCTTTTCCACCCTGAACAACATTATGTCAGATTGTCGACACATACATCATCATCAAACTGATCCCCCATTTATTGAAACCCAGTTTAGATAACATAGCATGGAGATAGTCCCATTCCATTCGGTCATAGGCTTTGGAAATATTGATTTTAAGGGTTTACATGCCCATCTTACCTTGCGTCTTCCTTTTCAATGAGTGTATAAATTCATATGCTATCATAATATTGTTTTAAATTTACCTACTCGATATAAATGCACATTGAGATTCAGACACAATAGAGGGAAGAATAGTCTTTAATCGATTTGCCAAGGTCTTAGCAACCACTTTGTAAAGGACATTACAAAGAACAATTAGTCTTAAATCACTCATATTAACCATCTCCTTCTTTTTTGGAATGAGAATAATAAGTGTGTCATTTAGTCCTTCAGGAAGCACATATTGATTCAAATAGTTAAGACATGCCCTTGTTACATCTGAACCCACAATCTCCTAGTAATTTTGCTAAAAGGCATGATTCATCCTATCAGGCCTCGGAGACTTGTCAGGATGCATATCAAAAAGAGTGAACTTCACCTTTTTTGCTGAAAATGGAGAATCAAGAAATAAATTATGTTTCACCTATACCTTGTTGTCAACACAATCCACCACACTCCCAAACTCTCCACCAGAAGAGGAAAATAACAAATTAAAGTAATTTAAAATCAAATC
Organism: Aleurites moluccanus; assembly: GCA_948193065.1. NCBI lineage: Eukaryota > Viridiplantae > Streptophyta > Magnoliopsida > Malpighiales > Euphorbiaceae > Aleurites > Aleurites moluccanus. The sequence goes on along the minus strand of CANXYC010246283.1, from coordinate 8,729 downwards.
CTCTAAGGAATTACCCCAAGCACACCAATTGCCCTGATCATCTTTGAGCTTCGAAAATGAATTATTTTTCTTATACTGAGTAGCGTAGATGTGGAAGTACCTTGTGTTTACATCCCCATCTTTGAGCCAATACTGCTTGGCTCATTGTTTTTAGAAGATTTTTTTAGAGCAAAGAGTATCAAAATAAATATTACGGTACTTACAAAATTCCTCAACAGAAAAGGTAACCTTCCTCCCTTGTAACACCTCAATCTTCTTCTTACAAAAATAGAGTCTTTTGCGAAAATTACCAGCAAAATGCTTACCACACCTCTTGAGAGCATTACCACAGTTTGAAATTTTCCGTTGAATAGAGTCGTCAAGGGAATTCTAACTACTAGCTATAACTTCTTTATAGCCATATAGCCATCCTAATACAACCAAATGTTCTCAAAGTGAAAATGCTTAATCCCATTATTAAATGGCTGAGATTTTATGTTTAAAAATAAGGGAGCATGATTAGAAGGCAAAAACCCCATATTCCAAACCCTAGCCCTCGGTGAAAATATTGTGCCAATACTGGTTTACCATGACTTTATCTAACTTCTTCTTCACCCAATTATTTGTTCCCCTACCCTGCTCCCATGTGAATTGGTATCCCTCTATATTCAAGTCAGATAACTCACTATCCTCAACTGCTTGACGAAAACCCTTTAGGAGCCAAGGACGATAGGAGGTCTTATCTTTCTTTTCTAAAGAAGATAGAAGATCATCTACCACACACTAAGGTAAAGAGGATGAACTTGCTAGCTGATGAAGAAGATCCCATGATTGTCTTCTTCGATTACCATCTAGAATACCATAGAAACCTATTAATCGCTACAAACTTTGATCTTTTATAGAGACCTCAATATCAATAAAATCGTTTGAAAAACCTAATAGTTGATCCATATGTTTCTCCTTCCAAAAAAGAGCAATTCCTCTACTGTAGCTTAAAGCAGGAACCACAAACATTCCCTCATAACTAAGTCTTGTTTTGAGAGTTTCAAGCTTTGACACAGAAGAAAGAGTTTCAATAACAAAAATTAAATATGGACGTTTTTAGGCAATAATGTCTAATAGGACTGGAATTGCGCGTGGGTTGGGCAACCCACACGCAATTCAGGTCCCACAACAATTCAAGCTTAGCAAACTCATTCGGATCGATAAGCCTAGTCCCCAAGGCCTATTGCTGGTCCTTTTTTTTGGATTTTCAAGCATGAATTGGCTTGGGCTATCCAACAGACCATTTGAGAATTGCTCCTCTGAATACAATTCAGTACGACGGCATTTTTGTTCACAAAATACTATCCCTTCAATATAATTAGAATCCTCTATTCCTATCACCAAATTTGTCATTGCTATATCACCTTCCTTTGCATTTGCCATAGACATAGCTTTCTTTCCTTTTCCATAGTTGGAAACTACCACAATCTTACCACTAATCTCACCATTAGATCCATGATTGAACTGTTCTGAACGAAACTTCCCTGTTTCGACCACCATGTCTGCCATCTCTATATTACCACCATCAAGATCGACTTCTGGTGGGCCTTCTCACAGCCAATAATCCCTAATATTACTCGCCCCATGTCTGAGAGGGGTTCTCATCCAAATGCCATAAGCTTGTCCAATATTGGATTCTGAGACTCATAAAGTTTCTCATAAAACTTGTCTAAGTGTCCCAACCTACCATGGATGAAACAAAACATAAGAAGTCTCTTATATTTGAAATTCACCTAAACCCAATCTCCTCCATGCTTCTTAATCTTCATACGACATTTAAAAGGAATCCTGACATCAATGGCTACTTTTAGTCTCATGTAGCTTCTTTATACCCCTGTAAAGTTATTAGGATCCACCTCACAAAAGGTATCCACATAGTTGCCAATGTGCTGTGCAACTAGTTTTGACATAAATCCAATAGGAAGGTTGTGAACTTGTATCCAAACACTAGTATGAAATAATGAAACCTTTAGAGGGTTTTCTTTTTCCCTCAATTGCTTAAGCACCAATAACTAATTATCAAAAGTCTAGGGGCCATTCGAAACCTCCTTAAGCATATCAACTTCATGAAAAAATTGAAATAAATAGAGATAGGGATGAATCTCCTTTATGCTAACTCCTTTAGTTGGACACCTAATTGAGGCCAATGAAGTTAATTGCTTTGTCTAATAGAAATCTCCCAACAATACATCATTTAAGATTGGAATTAATTGAATCTAAATCCTCGCCCTACAGTTCAATCTCCTTTTCCTTCTCCTCTTCTAATGATAACTTTGTGTATAAATCTTCTAAAGATTCGTTACTAACCGAACTACTGGCCATGAATAGAAAAAAAGGATAAAAAAACAAATGGAAAGGTGAAAGAAAAATGTTGTATAACGAAACCCTTATTAGAGAATATGACAAAAAGAACTTGTCAAAAGATAAGAAAAGTTAAAGCCCTAAATTTACTAAATAATGAAAAGGTTTTTAACTAAATCTTTTTTTTTTTTAGTATTAGAAAATAAAAAATTGAATTTGAATTCATTTCTCAGATCATATGCACTTACCATTATTTTACTCTTGAGAAAGAAGACTTTTAAGATGACTTTCATCAATAAGTATCTCCCTTCTTTCTGGGTGAGAAACAGTGTCAAACTAAAATAGGCAATAAATATTACCTCTCACTAAAAACAAGGTGATTTAGCCACATCTTTCTTTATGGCTATTTTGTTTCCACTTCATTCTTATCAATAACTATGCCTTCAACTTTCCCTTCCTTGCAGTTAAGATGACTTTAGACATAACTAGCTCCCATAATGTGATGAGTGTGTGTAGTATGTACAAAGCTCAAGGATGAATTCAATGTTGCATGACTTGTCAATGATTATTATCAATTATGACTTTATATAGGAAAATTATTAAAGACAAAATTTTGGAGTTAGCTCTCACGATCTTTAGATTATAAAAGGTTAAGCATTTAAATTTTGACATTTCTTTCTTATTAAAAATGTCCAATGTAAAATAATAAAAAATACTTCTAAATTCGTAAAAAGATATTAATGAATTAATAATTTAAAAGATTAATAAATTTATCATTTTATTACCACTTATCTTATGGGGTTATTGTTATGCTATGCTTAGTTAATTTGTTTTGAAGGAAATGTGGGATAAGGTCAAAAGGAGATGACAATAGGATTACTTCCCTTTGATTGAGTATTAAAAATAAAAGAGAAAATAGATAGAAACTTATGGAAATAAAATATCCAAACTTCCTTCTAAGATCATAAATTAAAATATTTTCACCTATGTTAAGTTTTAATTTACTACGTATCTTCTAAAACAATAAATATATCCTCTATATAAAAGATAAAAACCTTCTAATAAAAGGGAAGACAATAATATTAATTCATATAATTAGGGATGACAATAAATTTAAGATTAATTTTGTAAAATATGAACTTGACCCATAATGGAACAAGTAATATCAGTTTATATATTTATTTTTTCTTTTTTATTGTTATTTTCTTATATCTCTATATTCATTTATATATTATTTTTATATATTCATACAATATAATTTATATTTCATATTAAAATAACTATAATTAAAAATATAAATATAATATTAAAAATAAAAATATATATAATCGAATAGGAGTCGGGGACAGTTATACCATTACTCAAACCCGCCTCGAATTAAAGTTAAAAAATTTATCATGACTCATTTATTAAATGGGACGAATAATTTAGATCAGATCATATCGAACAAAATTGTAATCCCTATATATAACTAAATAAAAGAAGTATAAATTTCTCCATGTTTAATGAGAAGTGCAAACACTTATAACAAAATTTATTATTAATTTTTTGTTCTTCTCCTTTTTTCTCTCATTTCCTTTTCTTTCTTTTTCTTTGTAAATTTTAATTACCAAATTAAGTGGGTGTTTTGATATAATTATTAATTTTTTTATTCTCAACAGCTGCATTGTTAGCTATTAAGTAATTGTTAGGAAGTTAAAAATTATTATTTACAAAAGCTCCAATTTTAAGTTTTTTAAAAAATCCTACTTATTTAAATAAAAAATTAAATTATCTTTTTAAAAATAATATTTAAATAAAAAGATAAATATTATTATTTATCATTAATGATCATTAAATATATTAATAACTAACAGCTAATAATAATTTTATCAAACGCTTACAATAATCAATTATTAGGTAACAACTATCAACTACCAGTTATTAGCCGCCAACTAATAATTATCAATAACAACTAACAACTATTACAAATAGTTAAATCAAACGGAGTCTAAGAGTTATGACTGTCATTTATTTATTAGTTTTTATACGACCTAATACAAGAAAAGAAAAAAAAATCTAAATCTTTGAGTAAATTTTTAATCATATCTAAACCTTTGAAAATAAACAATTATATTCTAAATCTAATAAATTAATTTCACTTGCACTCAACAAGCCTTTTACATAGGAAATCTCCACCTATGGGTTGGCTAAAGTCTAATCTTGATGCTGTATTATTCTTTTCTGAGTTGAAAATTAGTATTGGTGTTGTAATAAGGAATTGGGAAGGGCAATTTATAGTTGGTTTCTCCATGACTTAGGGCTATTACTGTTTATTAGAAGAAGTTCAGGCTTTAGCCATTCATGAAGTTTTATCTTGGTTGCATGACAACTTATATGAAAATGTTTTGTTAGAAAGTGATCTAGAGATAGTGGTTAAGGCGATTAGAGATAATTATTTGAATAATTCTAAATTTGGTTATTTAATTTTTGAGTGTGAAACTTTGATTAATCAATTCCACAATGTGTATGTGTATTTTATAAAAAGATAAGCGAACATGATTGTGGATACTTTAACTCGCTTATTTACTTTTTATGTTAGTCCTTGTATTTGCTAGATATCTCCTATTTAAATTCAATAATATATTTCTAATGATGTAATTGGTTATTCATAAATAAAATTATTTATTTTTCCTAAAAAATCAAAAATTAACATAACAATAATAATATTTTAACACTAATTTAAATAAAAAATATTTTCTTAATAATTTTTTTTCTATCCTCTTCCATCTCTCTCTATTTTCTCCACTTTCACTCTAACATGTAAGTGGATAATTTCTTTTTATTTTTTCATAAAAAATAAATTTTATGTTTAATTAAAAATAAAGTTGTAATAATTTTGGATTTAGAAATAGAGAAAAAGATAAAAATGTAAAAAAGGTTAGAAAAAACATTATTTTCAAATATTCTTATGAAACCAATTAATAATTTAGACTACATTAACCAATTTTTTTAATTTTTTTTGAAAAATTAAACATTAAAGCAAAATTTTAATTTTTTTTCATTAGTCACCAATTTTCATGGTATTTAGACCGAAATTCTTTAAATGATTTTTTATTAAAAAATAAATTTTTAAGTGTTTATTTAAATCAAAATAAATTTTAATGATCACAGTAAAAATATTTTTAAATTTTAATGATTTTTAAGGTGATTTATTTTAAATTATATAATATTATTTTATATATATTTTAAATGATTTTTCTAACAAGTGTCTTAAAAATATTAATTAAAAATTAAAAATTTAAACAATAATAAAATAAATAAATATAAAATTAAATCAAATGAATGAAAGATGGAGATTCTAATTTAGAATGATAATAATAATGAAATATAATTTTATTAAAATTTTTATTTATTTTCTTTTAATTTATTTATATTTACCCGTAATATTTGTTATATATATATATATATATTTTATCTAAAATAATAGTCTGTTATAAAACTTGTATTTTAAACCCTTCCTATTGGCTACAACAACACTAGTACATTATAGCATGTCCTGCACTAAAATCTCTGGATGCCATTAATCAAAAGACTTGGATGGTCATTTAATTGAGTATATTTCAAATTAAAAGACCTTCCATTTATTAAACTACACATCTTGATGTGACACAAAGTATATTTGCAATTAATTTTAAATTTATTAATAAGGTCCCTTCTGGCTAAGGAGCAAGGCAGTAAGCTAGCTTATAGCTTAGCTAAACGCAGCATCCTCCTTTGAAATGGACACCACCTTCATAATTACCTTCCTAATTAGTAAATTTAGACAAATAAAAAAAAAAAAAGAGACATTGCTTCTAGTTTGCCATCAACGACCAAGATTTTTAAAATTAAGTATATTATTTTTCAAATAACAATTTAATTATGAAAATATAATAAAGGTACCATTCTATAGAAGGATAATTGTAAAATAATGTTAATTTTTTAAACTTATATATTAAGGGTTTTTTTTTCACGATTAAAAATAAAAAATCCTATTTCTTTATTAAAAAAAATATGTATCGTGACAAAGAAAAATATGGTGTTTTTTGTTTAAAAAATACGATTGGCAATTTTGAGAATAAAATAGTGAAAATTTCACTGCTCTTTTTAGTAATTTTTGATATCACGTATTTTAAATTGTGATATTTAAAATTATTTCAGACGAAAATATCTAATTGCTTCTTCTTCTTATATGTTTTTCTTTTATTGAAAACCCTAGAACTTTATTAGATTGTTTGAAAATTTTTATTTTATGATTTCTTTTCTTCTTCCTCCTTTTTTAGTATTTCTTTTCTTCTTCATTTGAGTTTGTTTATTTGTATTTTCTGAAATTTTGGCTTATGATTTTATGAATTCTCAAATTCAAGTCTGATTTATTTTTATTTTATGAATCTATTGATCACAATTATTTTTTTGCAAGTATTACTTTAGGCTGTTAGATTGTTTGAAAATTTTTATTTTCTAATTTTTCTTCTTCTTCTCTTTCTAAGTATTTCTTTTCTTCTTCCTTTGAATTTGTTTATTTGTATTTTCTAAAACTTTGGCTTCTGATTTATGAGTTCTTAAATTCAAGTATGGTTTATTTATGTTTTCTAATCCGTAGAAAATAAATATATTTTTTCATTAGTGTTTCTTTAGGCTTAATTTTTTTAGGCCATCAAACATAAACTAATTTTTTCTTATACAAGTCTACATATTTTAATTGTAGTGATTAATGATAATAATTTAGGAAAAAAAGAGAAGAGTTTTTATTTTATTAATTTGATGTATTTTTTTAATCTTTTTATATTTTAATCATTTATTTTATCTAAATATTATTAAAAAAAAATACAACTTTTTATCCCAATATTAAAAACGCCATTAATCTAAATAGTCAAGTATTTTTCCAATATATTTTTAGTTTGATTCATAACAAAACCTTAGATTTATAAAACAAACACCCCATTGTGTGTAGTGCTTATTTTCTGTACCATTTAATATATAGAAACATATATGGGCATGATATTTTTGCTTAAAATTATGATTTCACAATCCTATAATCCTATTGAATGCATTTTTAGCATAATACATCCGAAAATGTGATTCAAATAATCGGTTAAAGACATGTTTAATTAGTAATTAGTTGATGTGTAGGCGTTAATTAACCAATGAATCACAATTGTTGTATTGAGTAACTCACAAAATGGAAATTGTAAAGTTCCCACATTGGTATCAAACCACTAATAACGGTTAATGGGTTGCCACTCAAAGAAGACACCATAGTTGTTGAAGCTGGCCGCTTATTCCCCCTTAAAACAATTTTGTCATAACTATTATTAACTAAGCAACCCATATTGAATGTACATTTGGCCTTGCTTTTTTTGTTTTTTGTTGCAAGTGGATATTGGTCCTTAATCGCTCAAAAGAATTCAAAACTACTTTTTTTTTAGGTGCATGAGAAATTCTTTAAAATGAGGAGCATTGTTTTAAATCTCTTATTTACTTTGCATCATTATTATGAAATATATATTTCATTATTAAATTATTAGATTCATTAACTAATAATAAGAATTTAAAATTCTAATACTTGTATTAATCTCAGTCTTAGTTCTAAATTTTATTAATTATAATGAAATTTTTATAAGAGATGATCATCCAAAAATCTTTAAAGAGTGATGGATGGATCTCTTCTATTTGGATCTGAGCCAATTTTTGAACATGTAAGATGAGAGAAACAAGTATTAAAGTGTCAAGCAAGATTTTTCTGATATCAAAATCAATGGCTTTAATCCCTTAGGATTTTCAAGAAAAAAAAAAGATCAATCTTAAGAGTGTTTTTTTAATGAAAGAAACTTATTTGTATAAGTGAATAATCTTCACTTTTATAGTGGCTTAACTAGTCCGATATATAGGAATAGACGAATAGGTGACAACATTCTAATGGTATAAAGGAGCCGTTAAATCTGAATTAATAGGACAATCAATCTTTTTTGTGTCAGTTTTTTGACATCATGTATGTACTTGAGTATTGTGGAGGATGATATTTTTTTGCATGCCATGCTGTCACGACCCGGTTTCCCGAGCCGCGACGGTCCTAAGGCACGGAAAATGCCAATGACAACCGGCACCTGTAGAACTCAGTATCATTATACAATCTATCAACCTCAATATAAATATAATCATTGAATATAATTATCATCTATTAAATTATCCTGTTATTCATTCTGTTAACCTGTCAATCATTCTGCAGCTGGCTGTATCATTCACATATCTCATCATAAACCATCATATAACTCAAAATATAATTATCAATATATTATAGGTAATATAAATCTCCTAATTAACCCATACATACCCATGGAGAAGCTAAATAAAGAAATCTCAAATAATAATACAGAAATTCA
>CANXYC010246263.1:0-22322 GCA_948193065.1 Aleurites moluccanus | reverse complement strand
TGAAAACTTGAAAATGAAAAGCTGGTATGAAAGTAAGCTGCTGGAAATTAAAGAACAAGAAAGTAAATGACTTAAATTGAAAAGGAAATGAAAATACTTGTTCATTCATTCATGGTCTTCCTCTTTCCCTTACAATCACAGCCTATATAGAGGCTATTATAAACTTAGGTAGAATAAAACAAAAGGTTCTAATAGCCACATAAAGATGCCATCCGATTTTGGCAAAAACAAGACATGCTTTTACCTTTTCTTGTCAAATCAGGTAAATTCAGCAAAAGTAGGTCCAAATGTGACTTTTTCCTCTTTTTGCTTCAACAATTCTGAATATTAAACCCTCCCTTAAGCTTTCACATGATAGAGAGAGGCCAAAACCCATTTAATTAATTCAAGACACCAAATTGGGCTCATCTCTCTTCTTTCTTCAAGTGGGCTGAAACTCAAGTTGTGAAAGAGGGTGTTGGGTTTCTTCCTCTTGAATAATTAAACTAAGCCTATAAGATGAATAAAGGCTCCAAAATAATATGGGCTTGGGCTGAATATTGAGAGTTTAGGCTTAGGATTGGGCTAAGCCAAGGAACTTGGGCTTGGGCTTTCATTACTTGGACTTGGGCCTGAGAATACATCAAGTTTTGGCTGGCCATCTTGAGCATTTGAGGACAAAATTGTTTTTTTTTTCTTCTTCATGCTTAGAAGTTTTGCAAGAGTTTGAAAGAAAAACCACTTCTTCTTCTTCTTCTTCTTCTTCATTTCTTCTTTATTTTCCTTTGCATGTCTAGGCAGGGACATGCAAGATAAGTAATAGAGCACCTTGAACAACTTGAACCTTGATACCTACCTTGGCTAAGGGAAATTTGGTTGGTTGGGCTTGAACAAAGAGAACCACCTTGACAAGGAACATAGGCAAGGAGGAAGTTCCCAGTTGAAAAGTTAGGTACTTGTGGACAATCTAGAGGCACCATACTTGGGGTGCTTGGATTTCTCTTTGATAGTCTTGTTTGATGCTTCAAGAGTTAATCTCTACCTTAGAGTTTGATTGTCCATGCATGTAGTATTTTGGCTATAAAATGGTTGATCCTTGTGTATATGCTCATAGATGATTTTGAATGCTTGAAAATTTTAATTTCCATTGCTTGTGCTCGGTCTTTTGAGCATATACTTTCCAACAAGGAATAGTCTAGTTCAAGTTGATCTCACTGTGGCTCCTAGATATGGATAAGAGAGTCTAGGAATGCCTAGTTCGAGATTATCTCACTGTGACCTCGTAGTTGAATTTTAAGAGATCCAAGGGATAGGGGGACGACTCCCTATTTATAGTAAATGGTTACTAGATGAGGAATGGATCTCACAAACTATTCCCATCATAAAATGTGTATGTATGTTTTGAATGTTTATATATGATATGACACTTCATATAGATTAAGGAATATTATACATTTTATATTGATTTATATCAGCTAATTGAGTCGAACACTCACCCATGTTCACTATTTTTCAGGATAGTTTCTCCATCTGTTTTCTTCGAGATAGCGTTGCTCCATTTTTTCATAGAGACTTTTTTACCATTGAGGTTGATATGTAATGGTAATTTTATTTAGCCTTTTGCAATTACCAAATTGATGGATTTATGTATTTAATAGTACTTCCAAATATTTAACATTATGATGTTTATGTTTGATTGTGGGTTGATGGAATCCCCACCTATGTTATGGATTTAATGCATCTTTTTCTTTAGGATGATATGTTGATTAGAGAATATACCTCCACTTATTATTATAAGGGATGATTAAATGGGTCATATTGGAGTTCTATAGTAATGTTTCAGGTTTGGCTTGCTACGGGTTCTGGTAGTAGATCGCTTTCCCATTTCCTAGCGCCAGTCACAATTCCAGGTATGGGTCATGACACTAATAGTGGTTGTTAGTTCTTCCTTTATATGGTTTAATTTAGATCTCATTGTTCTCCTAAAGGCTTCATCAATTTCAAAGGAAGTGATAGGCTTAGATCCAAAGTTAGACATGTTTAAGATGCTCGCTAAATGGCTGCTAAGAAACATGAGTTAGTATAATGCATGACCTAATGCTAAAGAAATTAATTCACAAAGCATTACACAAGCATAAGTCTTTCCAAGCTTATTCCTCCTATATACATACATGGTTCAGTCTTTTCTATCCTAGGATTTTTGGCCTTGGCTTATGATCTAACAGGGGAAAACACAAGTCTATTTCATGCATCTTTCTCTTATAAAGCATGCAAAACACATATCAATTTATGATAGATGCAGAGACTCAATGGAAGCTGGGCTAAAGGAAGACAAGATAATAGACCCTTCGTGCTCTAGAAAGAAAAAGATAAAGAATAAGAGCAATTGCCACAGATGATTCGAGAACAACCGACTTTGTTAATGATACATGTAAGTATGATGTTATTGGGTTATGCAGCTCTTTTGTATGGATCATTATTAAAAGTAGTAGCATTTATAGTAATCACATTGAAAAATTATAAGAATTGTTGATAAAAAAATAATTTATTAAAGGAATCATCCATTTTAATATATAAAAAATGACCAGTTTGAGAATATTTAAAAAAAAAGAAATGTCATGCTTCTTTTATGTTACAAAAAGAGGAAAATTTACTTTAGAAGAAATAAATATATAGAAAATAGAAATATATTAATATTAATTAATATAATATTAATAAAATATTATTAATATATAATATATATAAATATAATAATCATGAGTTGTCCCGTAATAAAACATGTTGTTATTGATTTTTACTTTAAAATCTAACAAGTATTGTGGGTTTTGGATCGTGCATGCATAAAACATGTTTGGAAAATACTAAGGGAAATTGCTAAGTCACTGCATGAGCTAAAATTTGACGTATGGCTTAAGGTTTCCATAAACGAGAAATGGACTCGTACATCCTATTAGGTTTGAAACCTAAAGGTGCAAATGGCATAAGCCCAAGTCTTTTCATACCCTAAGGTATGGGCTTGTGAGTGGTAATGCCAATTAGGGAAAGCCTATAGGTCAATTGGAGTTATATGTTCCTTTCATTGATAATACTCATGATTCAAGGAACCAAGGTGCATATGTGCTTTGTGTTGTAATGCAAGCTTATCAAGCCAAACCAGACCAAAGATTCAAAAAAAAAAAAAAAAAGCTAATTACTATTTTCTCCTTATAAAATAACCCAATATATTAAATTACTCCTGATTTTTTAAAAATATACTAATTTTCTCCGATTAATGCTACAATATACTACTAAACCGTTTTATCCAATTTTATCGTTAATCAACTCTAAAATGGTCAATAAATGCAGTAAAAAGACAGAAATACCCTTATTATTTATTTTTAATTAATTATATTATATTTTTGCTTTAAAAAATATTTTTTAAGGTTAAAAAAATTATTTTCATATTTTTTGACAAATTTTAAAATAAAAATATTTTTATTTTATTTTTTAAAAAATAAAAATAAAAAAATATTTTTTAAAAAATATTTTTACTTTTTATTTTCAAATTTGTCAAAAATATGAAAATAAATGATTTATTTGTATTAAAAAAATTCTTAAATTATTTTTTAAAATAAAAAGAAACAAATAACAAATAAAAAATATTTTTGTTTATTTTTTATTTTTAAATTTATCAAAAAATATGAAAATAAATTTTTTAACCCTAAAAAATATTTTTTAAAATAAAAATAGAATGTAATTAATTAAAAATAAAGAAAAAGAACATTTCTATTTTTTAACTATTATTATTGATATTTTAGAGTTAATTAACTATAAAATTAGATGGAAATGATATTAGTATAACGAGACATTCATTAGAAAGAGTTAATATATTATTGAAAAGTAAAAAAAAAAATAATATATTAAATTATTTTACGAGAAAAATAGCAATTAACTAAAAAAATCAGTTTTGAAATCAACTTCTCGATCTCCAATGGAGCCATTGTCGCAACTCGCAACTAGATTTCTGTCCACGGACTACATATCTTTCCAAATTGCTTTGAGGGAAGACAAATTGGGCCTAAGCTTAAGACAATGAAAGAAGTTGCCTCCTAAGTTTTTAAAACTTAGAAAAAAGAAAGGTGACTAGGATTTCTTGCAGTGTACCCTACCACCTTATACCATAAAATCGGGTAAGGATGTTAGGTATAGGACTGAGAAGGTGTTAGCCACCCAAGTTTACCCAGCTATGAAGCTGACCTCTACTTACTAGTTAAGTATAATTTAAGGTGGATTAGGCCTTTTAAGCTTTTTTAAAATGACAATTATATTCAAGATAAACAATTCAAACCAATTTTTTCCTGCTATTAAATAAAATTCAAGTTAAATGTATGAATGGCATGAGAAGATGTTTCATTTATTTAAAAAAAAAAAAAAAAAAATTAATGTGTAATTTTTTCAAAAAATATAATCTAAATTTAGCTTTTATAGTTCATATAATTCCGAAGTGCACAAATAAACCATGCCATACACCTAGAACAGTAAATTAGGTTATTGAAATTCGAACAATTCAATCCGAAAATGAACTTGAATTAAACTGAATTAAGTTTGATCAATTTAAGAGCCCGAATTAAATTTGAACTAAGTTTAAACTTAAATTTAACCTAAATAACAGGAATCAGTCATATATATGATATTTTTTAATGCAAATATAATAAATATTGTTAAACTTCTCATTCGTTTATATTTTTTTCATAACAATTATATTAGAATGAATTCATAAAATAATAATTTATATTATATATGTTTATTATTTTACTTTTATTAATAAATAAATTTACTGAATTTAAAAATTAAATATAATAAATAAAAAACAAATTATCATTAATGAAGAAAAAAATTGGTGTAAAAGGGTCAGCCCGAACTCTGGCCAAAATTACTTGTGAGCTCTGAGCCGAGTTTGGGCCAAAACTTGTGAGCTTTGAGCCGAGTTTGGGCTCAACTTCAAATAAAATAATTTGGGCTGAGTTTGGATTAAGCTTGAGCTTGCCTCTAACCTGCCAGCCTGTCTGATTTACAAGCCCACATCTACCTCATTAAACATAGACTCTTCTCTTCTTTTCTACCCAAAAAGAAAAATATGGAAGAGTAATTCCCTGCAATTATAATTGTAGAATCTTTAAGGTTTTTAATATTTGTTATAGTCAAATTAAAGGCCATCCAGTAAAATTTAAAGCTATTCGTTTATATAAATCACATTATGGATACCTGAGCAATTTACAAAAGAAAAAACAATGAAAGAATAGTTGCTGATAAAAACTAAAAGCCATGAAACAGAATGATTCTTCTATACACATGCTATAAGCTATCATCTCATGTGCTGCAATGACATGTTGAACAAAGCATAAACAGAGTTCTGTATTTCAGAAGTTAAATAACAGCAGAGGAAGGCAAAGATGGTGCAAGTAAACTTACACATCTTTCCAAACATTGAAATCTGTAGATGAATTGTTATAGCTTATCACACTGTCTTGGCACCCAATAAAAAAGGTACTAAGCATGGGATCTACATTTACCAAAACATGGGCAGTTCTACTTGGACTAGCAGCAACAGCAACTTCATCTGCACCAACAATCACTTCAGCATATCCTTTATTAACCATCTGGTTGTTTTCCAGCTGCAATTAGTTCATAAGAAAAATGTAAAGAAACCACAAGAAAGAATAGCAACTATCTGAGATACTCCTGTTCATGCGCTTATCCGTTCTATTTTCATTTCAGATATCTACTCATTTCCCTTCTTTTATTATGAAAAATGTAAAGAAACCACAAGAAAGAATGGCAACTATCTGAGATACTGCTCTTCATGTGCGTTGTATTTTCATTTCAGATATCTACTCTTTTCCCTTCTTTTATTATGTGATAAACCAGTCAGCATTTGTCCAAGAGCCATAAAACAGAATAGATTATAATTTCATGCATTTTTGGCAAATGGAAACAAAGTCAGCATGTACAAGAAAGGCAAAAATGCAGACACTATAACAGCACCATCATTCAGTTTGAATAATATCCTGAGAATTAGGAATCACAACATAGTGCATTCTTTATTTCATATTTTATACTGAGAGAGGTTTGAGAAACGACCAGAATTTTAGATTAACTATAAAAAAATACATTGCATGACACAATCTGACATCCAAAAATGACAAAGGATCAACTAGTCATGAAGATAAAGGACAAGTTTTAAAGCCAGAGTAAGGAAGCACAAATAGGAAGATTTTTAAGGTATCTGAACATAAGCTGGTCATATCGAACAACTCTAGCAGAGTCCGAAACACAGTTTTAAAAGCAGTCTATATGGAATTGTTCATTGCAGATAAATTGAAATCATACCCGAAACAATGTTTTGGCACCCCAAATGACAAATGTTTCATTACAAGTATAGTGTCTGTGATTTCCCCTCACATTGCCAGGCCGTACTTCACCAACATGAAATGAATCACAAGACGCTGCTCCATCTGAAGAATAAGAACTCTTAGAGCCAATAAAACAAAAATTATAAAATGGGAATTCCACATAATTCATCTCTATGCAGCAAATTTAGAGTGTAGAATAGGAAGAGAATCCAGAAAACATAAAAGAAAATTTTCAAAAAGCTGTTGTACACAACAAGAGGTTACTGAAAAATAATAATAACAACAATAATTACAATATAAACCTCTAATTCCATATTGAAGGGCAAGAGAGATGGGATTGAACAGCCAACCACGCTTGTCTTTGCTGATGGGAGAAGGGAACAACCCAGATTTGAATCTGACCAAATTAACCTTCTTATCATCTTCTTTGCTCCATATTCTTTCTTGGTTTCCGCGAAGATTAGCAGCAGAAGAGAAATGGGAAGAACGCTGAAGTCTGAGAGATACCCATGTGAGCAAGAGAAAGATTGAAAGCAAAAAAGGGAAGGCGTGTGGCTTCTTCAAGAAATGCTTGATAGATGACAATCCTGACAGATTTTGGAACTGAAATGAGTTCTCTGAGCTCCTCCTAGGGTTTGCCATTTCACTATCTAATCTTCCTCACGCTGCTCAGTTTTTCAAGTTATATAATTTTTATATGAATTATAAGAATTTAATGATTAATTATTATTTAATCCTTAAGAATTGGATTAATTTATTAGTTAAAATTTCTATTTAAGAAATGAAATTAGTTGCAGATTATTATTTTTTTTCGTTAACTACTTAATTATTTTCTAATTGATGAGAAAATATAAGTAAAAAAATATATAAAAAAATTATAATGAATTATTGTTTAACCTCAAAAATAGTATTTTATTTACGTAACAATTCTAATGAAAAAATAAGTATAAGAATTTTTATATTTTTACGTAATTAATGTATTTATAAGAAAATATCATATAATTAAAATTTTATTATTAAAAATAATATATATTACAAGAATTTCATACAAATTGATATATAATTCTTGTGAAAGAATTATTATCATTTTTCAATTTATGTTGATAGATTCATAAATTTGAGTATTTTTAAAATTTAAAATTTTAAAATATTTCATAAATAATTGAGTTTAAATAAATATACTCAAAAGTAAAATTAGACCTATAATGAATTTATTTTATCTACTTTTATATTAAAATGAAAGTTGACGAAAAAAATATAAATAAATTTTTATACTTCCTCAAACATATATAAAAGTAAGTTTAAAAAAAATTAGTAAATAATCTATTAAAATCTATTTAAAAATATTATAAATATTCAAATTCAATATATGCAATTTTGGATTAAAAAAAAAAACTTATGGTTTGGATCATTTTCACTTTTGGATATTTTCACTTCGAGATTATTGAAAGTTTCTTTTTGATAAAACAGGGTTTGAGGGTTATTCTGTTAGTATTTTAGGGTCCTGATAACTAACATCGTTAATTAATGCTAATATGACGTTGATATGGTGTCACGCTCCAGACCCAAGGGCACGTGACTAGCACTAAAAAACGGGTAAGTATAAAACTTCTAGAACCCGTAATTAGCCTGACATCATATTAAATGATAAAATTATTTGTAATACCCTAAACTGTGGTATAGTAAATAGTATAAATATAGGAATCATTGCGATAAAAATAATGTTAATTTAAGAATAAATAGATTAAAATAGATATTTAGGAATACAGAGAAAAATTTAAAGACAATTTCCATAGAAGAATTTTAAGAATGGAATAGACAGTGTTAATAATAGTGGATTTTTATTATATTTTTAAAGGAGTTATTTATTTAAAATTTGTCGTGGATACCTAAAGTTGGACCCTATAATATTAAGGAAAAATAATTTGAGAATTTATGTGAGATTAGGAAGGTAAATTGATAGATAGTATTTTAAGTACGAGTCAAAAAAATACTAGAGATAATTATACAGTCTGAAAAATTAATTATGTATCCAACCTAGAGTTATTTAATACAGACACATGGATAACAAGAGAACTAAAATAGTCTCATTTAGTGGTAAAAAGAAAGGATAAAAAAGTGATTGGAATGATGGAAAAATAATAGAGTGAAAAAATCATAAATAAGAGCAACTTTAGGGACAATTTTGTAAACACAATGTCTAGGTTATATAATTGAACCAAAAGTAATTTTAAATAATAGAACAACCCAAAATAAGTTATTTTTTTCCCCACAATGAATATTGATTCTCAACAGAATGAACATAATAAATTACAGAACGTTTTGGGGTAAAATTTCAAATAAGAAAATTTGTGGACCAAATTGCAATTATCAAAAGATGTGTGGATCACAAGTAAAATTATTTAATGAGAAACAAAGGTGGTCAGCCCACATAAAGATTATGGAGAATTTTGTATTAGTACTTTCATTTATGTAAAGTGACAAATTATCCATTTTCTAGAATTTTCTACATATTTCTCCAATTTTCAAGATTTGTTTGTGAAATTGGTCTATAAAATGAAGGTAGTGGATGGCCATTTACATCCTTTTAGCCAAACCACAAGAAGGAAGAACAACAAAAAATAATTATCATCCATTCCATAGAAACCAACCAAAGTTAGATGGAAAATTGATGAGGGGAAAAGATCAAAGAAGAAAATAGATGGAAAATTAATATTCAAGTAATTTGGAAGGACAAGAGGATGGAATTTTAGTGTTTTAATATGAGGTATGATTCTTAAACTTAGTCTTTTAATTGTATTTCAGAGTATTTTAGTTTAATTAAGTAGAGAATTGATTGAATTGAGCTATGAAAGATAAAGATGAAACAGGGTTTATAAGGGTTCTGGAATCTGTTTTAAGGCAGTAAATAGTAGCTAGTATTCTGAAATTTTAATGAATGAATTTGAGGATGATAAAAACATGAAAGTTGTTGATAAATATGTTAATTAGATGACTGTAAAATAAATTGAAGAAATTCTAAGTGAGAAGAGAGTTATTAAGCAAAAACCGTGACTGACTCAGATGCAGGATTTCAGAAAAATGCTACTGTGTTTTATTATACAGAATGATAGAGATAGAATTAGAAGAAGTGTTCAACATAAAAAATGTTTATTTATATCTTAAATAGGGGATTGTAAAAGGATTTTCCAATTTAATTTGTAGTTTAAGAGATATTTAGTTATAAGTGTCATCTGCCCAAATTGATTGGTAAACAAAATAAAGGTTATTGTGTTCCTATTGATATGGAGATCTTAGATTCTAAATTAGAAAAAGTGGTAAACATGAGAAATGCTCATTTATATGTTAAAGAAATGGTTTTAAAAGGGTTTTATAATTGGATGACTACGAAATTAATTATAGATATAGAAATAGAGTATGTTCAGATAGAGATTTCAGAACAGTAGGTTAACTATGAAAATTCACTAATAATTGAACAGTGATCCTAATGACCTGAAATTTGAATATGTTATAATATTATATGTCTAGTTTAATTAGAAATTAGAATTTTAATAATTGAATAAGTATAGATTGAGTTATAGGCAAAAGATCATAGTCTGCTCATATGAAAATTGCAGGGCAATAGTGTTGACAATAAGATTAATTTCAAAAGGTCACTATAAATTATGTAGTAATGAGATTAATGTGAATTTTGGATATGTCAGATTTGGATTTGTCCAGTTTAAGTAGGAAAAAAAATTAAATCAATTGAATAATTATAGGAAAAGATGTGGCAAACAAAATCTAAGTTGCCAATGAGGGTTATCATAGAGGCAAAATTCAAAAATTTGGAATTTTAGGAAATTCTTTAATATAAGTGTAATTAATGTAATTTCATGTTAGTTAGTATCTAAATTCGAACTAATTGAATATGTAGAGTAAAAAAATGAGTAAAGTAATGGACCGAAGAAAGAGAAAATGGAAAGTGTAACAGTAAAGTGCTAAGTGAGATGAGTTATTAATATATCGTTATGCATATCCATAACTTGAATTATTGATTTCAAATGAGCATTTGTCCTTCTTGACCGAATGGTTCTTTGTTACTTCCATTGATCATTCTTTGATAAATCAAGCCTAATTTGCTCTATTGCCATTGATTTATCATCAAAATTGAAATGCCTATTACATTGTTTACTTGTAAAACTTGATTTTGATGTTGAATTTTTAATGAACTTGCACCATAATATTCTAAGTGTCAGACACACCAAATGTTCAACCCTAAATTATTATATCTATTTTCTAAGGAATTAATACTCTAATTAATGCACTACTCTTATATAAAAATATTTCAAGTGTCATCTATAACCTTTTTCCAAGCTAATCTTTCAAAATTTTCACTTGGGAAGAATTAAGGTAAATTCTTCAAAACTTATATTTTATTATGGATTGAGGTTATAGGTTGTTAGATAAATTATTTATGAGTTATGGATAGTAAGTATTTGCATTTATGGCTATTAATTATGGTTGGTTGAAAAATTAGAGCAAATTAATGAATAGTATTATGAATAGTAATTTTATCTCTAAACCTCTACTTTTTCCTAAAGAATGGTTATTATGAGTATAAAAATTCTCTCTTTAGACTTTAAAGAGTCTATAAATTTAAGAATTTAACATGAATGATGTTGGGTAAGGAGTCCCTAAATTTTCTTTTGTTGAAATTATGTTTAGGTTTGTTTGTTGCTTGAACTATGAGTTAATTTGGAGCATGACTAAGAGTCTTTAAGCTTGTAGTGGATTATTTTCACATTTTGGAGGTGAGTTATGCATATGTAATTTTGTGATAAGCTTAATTCTTTGAAAAAACTTATCTTTGCTTATATATATATATATGTATATGTTAGACCTTTAGTATTCTAATATGCTCATTTTAATAGGTACAAATAACTAATTAAACTACTAATCTTGTTTGTTGGATTATATGCAAGGTTCACTTTTTCATATTGTTGTTTGTTGATATGTAGTGCCCGCTACACTTTTAAGTAGCCCCTACTACTTAAGTTCAATGAAGACAAAATATGAGAAAAAGGTTTATGTAGCCCCCACTACTGGATAAGTAGCCCCGCTACCTATTAAGTAGTATCCGCTACGCAACAGTAACAACTGTTATAAAATGATCCAGGAGACACAGTAACTGAAAGATTTCAGTAGCGCCCGCTACCTAGATAAGTTCCCACTGCTACATATGTTGAAGTTGAATAGTAGCCGCTACAAACATGTCACAACCGCAAGCTTCAAGTCCAAGAGGTCCAAAAGCTCAAGGGTTAAAGGAGCTAAGGAGTAGCTCTTGCTATAGGGAATAACGCCCGTTATGAAGATAGCTCAGAGACATAGAAATATTTTAGAGAAATTGGAAGAAGCGTCATGCCCACTACATGTGTAGTAGTGCCTGCTACTTAGAGAATTCACTACCGCTACATGTAAAGTCACAGCCGTGAAGTTCTACATTCTAGGAAGAGTCGCCCAGCTACAAGATAAATAGCTCCCGCTACTTACTTAGTAGCACCCGTTACTCCTTGTATTGCTGTCACTATACTTTGAAAATTGACAGAAAAGCTGCTGCAAGTACAAAGATTTACATTAAATACATTTAATGTACCCAACAACTCTTTTAAGCTGAAGACTATTTATATGGGTTGGTACGAAGTTAATAGGATTACAACAACCAATCTAATTATATTAATTCATATTTTGATCATTCAAGAGTTCTTAAGCTTAATATTTGAGTTTTCTATTGTAAAGAGAATTAATTGCTATTCTTCAAGGTTGTTGAAAGGGTCATTAATTTATCAAAGTTGGGAAAAAGTTATTAGGTAATTTCTTTCTCATCTCTTATAATTTTTTTAGGGTTGTGTGTGAGCCTATTTGTAAAACACATTGTAAGGCTTAGTGTGAGCCAAAACACTTTGAAATTTAATCTTGAACCTATAAAAAGGATCAAAGTTAGTGAAATACTCAAGTGTGATCTTGAGGAGTGGACGTAAGTTTGTTTTTTGTTGAACCACTATAAATTTCTTATGTAAATTGTCTCTCCGTCTTCTTCTTATTATTTTTAAGTTGTCATTAATTTTTAAAGACAACAAATTTCACTCCCCCTCTTGGTTGCCAAGGGATTTTCAATATATATAACCATTATTCTTAGGAATAATAATTCTTCTAAATATATATATCTATGAGTATATTTTAAATTATGAATTCATTCTGTATATAAATATGAATTGTATCATTTGGTTATAAGACCATGTGAGGTCTATCTGTTGATAATTTAAATATTTCAATTATGGATCCAAATATGTGTTTATGTCAAAACACCTTACCTATGATGGATAAATCATGAGACTGTGTACATCAGTGACTTAACTAATAGAGTTGAATTTGTCAGTGTCCTTCTTAAAGAGAACAAAGTTTCTCTAGGTGTGTGTTAGCACAAGTACATGTACTTTGTATGAAGATCATAGTACTCCTGTTCTGTATGGATGTCGTTAGACTCCTGTTCTGTTATCCGTTGTTCTAACATTTACATTGCATTACCTTATATCATATGTATATATCTTGTCATGACCCAACCTAAGAGTCGCGACGGTCCTAGAGTATAGGTTGCCTAAGCTACCAGTACCACGAAGAATCCAATACTATATGACAATGGCAAGCAATACATATAATCAGCTCAAATATAGCTTAATAATACCGCTGAAATTTCGATAGCATCTCCTCTATAATATGACTATGCCCAGCTATAAAACAAGTAAATAACACTTCCAATATATCTTTATCATCAATACTCATATCAACCTCCAATATCAACTCAATATACATCTCTGTATATCAAACTATATACATCCATAGCATAATTTATATGCAAAACTATAAGAAACACAATCATACATACATATGTCCCTATTTAATTTACAGTACCATGGAATCTCTATTACTGTACAAATATTTACATATACTTTTGAGACTGGAATATTACATGATACAAGTAGTAAAATTTCAACGCGAGGATAGGAGGTGCTAATGGAATTCGAGCTTCACTGCAGTCCTGAAAAATATAAACCACTATGGGGGGTGAGTATAAAAATACTCAGTGAATCTATATATATATATAAATGCAGTAGATATTCATAATACCATGATTGCTTTAAAATGATATGTAGAATCAATATAGGATAACAAGTAAAGGGTGAAACAAGTATCCATATAAATATCCATATAGGTATCTACTGTATGAGTCAACGCACATATGATATAACAGGATTGGGTCAATTGAAAAGTGCAATTGCACTAAATTCTGTACTCCAGCACAATCATGCTTAAACCAACAATCCACCATACGTAAGAGTGATCAGCCCTTACGGCTAAAGAACATAAACTCCCCTCTAGCAAGGGTCATATGAATACCAGTATGCACACGGTCGATAGAATTACCCGCTACACTATCAAGATAGCCCTGTTATAATATCATATGGGTGTGTGATACGGGCCAGCAAATAGAGGAGCGGGCTTTATAGTTTTTGGAGAAATAAGATAAGGCCTTTCGCGCAGGTCGCCTTTAAAAGACTATAACTTTCAGCACAGGATGAGCCACGAGGCCCATGAGTACTTGTTTCGAAGCTTGTTCAGAGATCTACAACAATGCTTGGGGAACTTAACACACCCAGTTTTGACCCCAAAATCATCCGTTTAAAGGCCGAACGGAGCCCCTAAAGTTTTATGCGCATTCATTTCTTTTTTTGTAAACTATTTTATTTTGTTATTTTAGGCTGAAACCTGTTAAGCCCATTAGGGTTTTATTTTTTCCTTTTAGCCTATAAATAGGCGTGTTTTGTTTTGTAAGAGGCAGTCTCTGTTGAATAATAAAACCTACTTTCTTTCAGTTTCGGTTTTCCCTAGAAAACACGAAGTTGATGCCTATTTCCTGGTATTTCAAAAATCAACAGGTTATAGAAGATTGCTTTCTGGTATTCGTGTGCGAATCAACGAATTGTAATATTATTTTCGTCTTTCATTGATATTCCTCTGCGTCAGTGTCTCTCCATCTAAGAATATAAATAGCATAAATATAACTCTTATACCTGTGGAATATATATATATATATATATATATATATATATATATATATATATATATATATATAGATAATGTATAATAGAAAAAATTGTGGTCGATATAAAAAAATGGCCGGCAGGGCCCAATTGCGCTGCCGCAACTGACACTCGCCGTTACGGGTCTGTTTTGGGATTTTTGAGTAGTTTCTAGTTAACTATGCTACCAATGGATTTAGGTGGACCATGAGGTACCATTTCGAAACTTAGGGTAAAACTAGAAGAATGGGCCAAGTGGTGGCTTATTTGGCTTTTCAGGCTTCATTTTATAGACAGACAAAGTTTTAGGTCATTTTAGGTCGTTTCGGTGGGCTTATTTACGGGTCAAAATACACTGTAGGTACTGTAAGTTAACAAATGTTGGTTTATCAGTCCAAATGACATTTTATATGATATATGATGCAAATCATGCATTATTATACATATAGACTCACCTTTAATTCAATCTGTCCACTTTATCCCTCAACACTGCTCGTAAGCCCTAATAAGCCGCCGCTCGACACTCCTAGCTAGAGTACCCGATGGTTCACCTATTTTCATATATAACACTTCGGTAAGATATAAAAACATTACAAAACACATTATACACATCAAAAGACATCAAACATACTCAATATGCACTATAAGCCTCATATTGCATAATTTACCCTTTTTCCAATCGTTTATGCATTAAACACATTCTATCATCATATTTGACTTACAGTTCATATATTCATTACTATTATGCTATATTAAGAACTCATATATACTTAACTCAACATTCCATATCAAACATACACCAAATTTCAAGTTTACTTTCCAAGTACTTATATCAAATATCATTTCCAAATCTAAACTCATACATTTGTATTATATACTCCATTAAACCATATTCAAACCTTTGCTTCCTAATTACTTCATTCTAACACATTAAACCTATAAACTCAATATGGTTTAACCTAGTTAAAATTCATTCCATTCATCCATTTTTCAACACCAATCAATCAAATAACATATATATAAATGACCTATTAAACATCAAAGTACAACTCCATTTCTTTGAACACTAAGATTCAGCCAACATAGTTCTTCTACCAAATGAATTTGTTTTCATTAAATGACTACTAATTCATATCAAACACATCAAATACAACTCATTTGAATAAAAATTCCATCAAATAACACATTTGTATCATACTTTTTCCTATTAGGGTTTCCTTTCCAACTTTTTGAATTTCTTCCAACCTAAACACATTTTTGTTGCTAATTAACATCAAAGAACATCTTAAGAACATAATTAAACCAAAAGAATGGTAAAATCACTTACTTTTCCAATAGTTCTTCCAAAACTTCAAAGCTTTGATTTATCAACTTTTCTTGATTTTTCTTTGAATCTAAGGATAGATTTGTGTTTAGAATGATGGAATTAACAAGTTTAATTCAAGAAATGAAAGAAAACAACTTATTTGGTGTTCATCAATGGTAGCCGAAACTTGGTGTGAGGAAAGAGAAAATTTTGGTTGGTGAAATGGCTAAGGAAGATGAAGGGGTGGGAAAAATCCAACTAAAAATCAAATGGCATAATCCTATACATTGAGCTTATGGTAAAAATTATGAAACCTAGCTTACTAACCATTCAATTCTTGATCTTTTCATCCAATGGTTTGATTTAGGTTAGCCAAAAATGATACCATAGGCTTGCATACACCAAATAAGTCCATAATTTAAAAGAAAAGACCAAACTACCTTTAGTTCAAATGGAATCCCTATCCGAGCAGCTTTTTCTTGGAATTGCTTTCTACCGGCTTTAACTTTCCAACAATAATTCAAATGTTCATTAAACCTCTATTTTCATGTCATGATATTCTCTTTTACCCTCAAATATAAGGTTAATTTCCATAAAAACTCAAGGGATGTGAAATGACCATTTTACCCCTAGTTCATCAAAAACTCAATTTTATCCAATTTCTTCCTAACAGCTTTTAAACCCCCTTTATTCATACAAATACATCATATAACATGCATACATGCCAAATTCATGCATAAACACATAACAAATCATAACATTTAAATTAAATCAAAATTCCCCCTAGGTTACCCTTTGTGGCTCAAGTTTTAGGTTTAACTGAGGTATTACATTCTACCCCCCTACAAATAAATTTGTCCCCAAATTTACTTTAAGGCTATAGGGTGGAATAAAAACTGATTCATGGAATAGGTGGGGGTACTTGTGTCTCATCTCAGCCTCACTTTCCCAAGTACATTCCCCTACACTTCTGCTACGCCACAGTACTTTAACTATTGAAATACTCTTAGTCCGAAGCCGCTGGAACTTCCTCAAATCACAATGCTTCATCAATTTCAATCTCTTGGGGTTGAGGCATATGGGACGGATCTGGAATATACTTTCGCAACATAGAAATGTGAAACACTGGATGCACGTGACCCATATTAGGTGGAAGAGCTAGTCTGTATGAAACATTACCAACCCGATCCAAAATCTTAAAGGGTCCAATATACCTTGGTGACAACTTGCCTTTCTTTCCAAATCTCATAATTCTTTTTATAGGAGAGATCTTCAGAAATACCTGATCACCCACTGCAAACTATACCTCTTTTCTTTTTGGATGTGTATAGCTTTTTTGCCTGTTGAAAGCAGTCTCTATCCTCTGCTGTATAATAGGGATTTTCTCCATTGTTTCTCTGATTAGATCTGGTCCTTCTAACTGCTTTTCACCTGATTCCATCCAACATATAGGTGATCCGCATTTCCTACCATACAATGCTTCATATGGTACCATCCCAATGGTAGAATGGTAGCTATTGTTGTAGGCAAACTCTATCAGTGGTAGAAGCGATCCCAACTGCCTTTTAAATCCAACACACATAATCTCAACATATCCTCCAGTGTCTGAATAGTTCTTTCTAACTGTCCATCTGTCTGAGGATGAAATGCTGTGCTGAAATGCAATGTTGTACCTAATGCCTCTTGGAATTTCTGCCAAAACCTAGAGGTGAATTGAGTACCTCTATCAGATATAATCACTGATGGAACCCCATGTAACCGTATAATTTTGTCCATATAAAGCTGTACGTACTGTGCAGCTGTATAGGTTGTCTTTACCTCTAAGAAGTGAGCTGATTTGGTCAATCTATCTACAATCACCCATACTGAATCATACCCTTCCTGTGATCTTAGCAAACCCACCACAAAATCCATCGTTACCTGTTCCTATTTTCACTTTGATAGCTGGATCTCTTAAAGCAAAGTTTGTCTCCAAGTGTTTAGCCTATCAGCAGGTGAAATTTGAACATCTTTGTTATGTTCTTTCAAGTTCTTTCAAGTCATGGTACATCTTTGTTACCCCCGAATGAATTGTGTAAGGAGAGTAGTGAATTTCTTTCATGATCTGTTCTTTGAACCCTTTAACATCTAGAATACACAATCGACTCTTACATTTTAACACATCTCACTCAACAGAAAAGTCAGGAGCTTTACCATTTTGAACCAAATCTTTGATCTTGTCAAACTGTGGATCTTCATTCTGGGAACTCTTTATTTCATCTATTAACTTCACCTGGAACTATGCTATCAATATTGTCTTCTGCCCCTGTGATTCCAAGTCCAAGGTTAAATCTTTAGCCATCAACTCCTGCAATTCTTGTACCAAAGGTCTTTCTGAAGCAGTCACTTATGATAAGCTTCCTATTGACTTTCTACTAAGAGCATCTGCCACCACATTTGCTTTTCTAGGATGATACAAAATCTGACAGTCATAATCCTTTAGCAACTCGACCCATCTCTTTTGCCTCAAATTCAGTTCTTTTTGCTGCAAGATGTATTGGAGACTCTTATGATCAGTATAAATTTTACATCTTACTCCATATAAATAATGTCTCCATATCTTCAAAGCAAAAAATCACTGCTGCCATTTCCAACTCATGTGTGGGGTAATTCACCTCATGTTTCTTCAACTGGCGGGAAGTATAAGCAATTACTTTCCTGTCCTGCATCAAGACACAACCCAAACCAATCCTCGAAGCATCACAATATATAATAAAACTGTCTGCCTTGGAAGGAAGAGTTAACACTGGTGCAGTGGTCAAACAGGTTTTAAAAGTCTGGAAACTCTTTTTCACATTCATCATTCCACTGAAACTTCACTTGTTTTCGAGTTAACTTGGTCATTGGTGCAGCTATTCTGAAAAAGTCTTTAACAAACTGGCGATAATACCCTGCCATACCAAGGAAACTCCGTATCTCAATGACTGTAATGGGACGTGGCCAATTAGCAACTGCTTTAACTTTCTGTGGATCCACCTTTATGCCATCTTTGCTAACAACGTGCCCCAAAAATACTACCTCTGTCAACCAAAACTCATATTTTGGAGAACTTTGCATACAACTGACGATCCCGCAATATATGCAATGTGACTTTGAGATGCTCATCATATTCTTCTCTACTTCTGGAATACACCAAGATATCATCAATAAAGACAATTATGAATTTATCCAGAAATGGCCTGAACACCCGATTCATCATATCCATGAATGCTGCTGGAGCATTTGTCAACCCGAATGGTAGCACTAAAAACTCATAGTACCCATACCGAGTTCTGAAGGCTGTCTTTGTAATGTGCTCACTTTTGATCCGTAATTGATGGTACCCAGATATCAAATCTATCTTGGAGAAGAAACAAGCCCCTTGTAACTGATCAATCCTGGGGAAAGGATACTTATTCTTCACTGTCACCTTGTTCAATTGCCTGTAATTAATGCACATCCGAAATGACCCATCCTTTTTCTTTACAAACAGCACTGGTGCTCCTCAAGGTGAACTATTGGACCGGATAAAACTTTTGTCACACAATTCCTGCAATTGCTTTTTCAACTCTTTTAGCTATGGTGGTGCCATCCGATATGTGGAATGGATATAGGATCAGTACCAAGGTATACTTCAATCTCAAATTCAATCTCTCTCTCTGGTGGCAATCCTGGAAGATCGTCTAGGAATACATTTGAAAATTCCTTCACCACTGGAATCTGTTCTAACTCTTTAGATACTCCTGTACTATCAATCACTGTTGCTAAATAAGCAATACACCTCTTTTTCATCAACCTCTCTGCCTGTACTACAGACACTAACCCTGATATGTGACTGTTTGCCTCCCCTTGAAAAATAAACTTTTCCTGTCCATCGGGTCAAAATTTTATCCTTTTCATTGCACAATCTATTGAAGCTTTATGAACAGTCAACCAATCCATACCAAGGATAACATCAAACTCCAATACAGGTAATTCAATTAATTTCACAGGTAAGGATCTATCACAAATTCTCATATCACTAATATCATACTTATACCCTACAATAATTTTATCTCCCATCGGTGTGGCTATCTCTAAGGGCACATTTAAAGGTTTCCTACCCAATCCTAATTTCAAAGCAAAAGCAGGTGATATAAAAGAATGGGTTGCACCCGAATTAAATAACACATAAGCCACTGTATTATGCACAGAAATCATACCTACAACTGTCTCATGAGATCCCTAGGCCTGCTGTTGGGTAACTGCAAACACACACCCCTAGCCCCTACCAGCTGCTAACTGTCTTGCTGATGGACTTTGCCCTGCTGGTCTACCTCTGCCTGCACTCCCTCTACCCATCTGTACTGATGGTTGGGATGATCGTGCCTCTGAAGGCTGTGAAGGTCTGGGCATAGGGCAATCTCTGTAAAAATACTGTCCACTTCTAAGGCATGCCCCTGTCCTGATACGACATGCCCCTAGATGTCTTCTCCTGCATAAAGTACATGTGGGCACTGCTGATATCATCTGAACTGGTCTACTAGGGCCTCGAAAATATCTAGGAGCAGGAGGCCTCATACTAGTACCTTTCACAATGTTACTTTCCCATAAGCCCTCTGTTAAGAACTTATCCATCATCCTCTGTTTAAACTCTCCCCAAGTCATAGGATCATCACTGTGAATGTTATCATCACTATGCTCTTTAAATCAAGTTGAAGCATCTACCTCCAGTAATAATCCCACCAACTC
Organism: Aleurites moluccanus; assembly: GCA_948193065.1. Classification (NCBI taxonomy): domain Eukaryota; kingdom Viridiplantae; phylum Streptophyta; class Magnoliopsida; order Malpighiales; family Euphorbiaceae; genus Aleurites; species Aleurites moluccanus. The sequence goes on along the minus strand of CANXYC010246263.1, from coordinate 1,776 downwards.
TATAGTCCTGGCATCAGAACAAGGTAGTATCTGAACCATCCTATCAACTCTATCAATAAAATCACTAGGGTCAGTACCATACTCCCCTGCAAAAGTAGGTTTTCGTAGTCTCATAAATTCTCTAACAGTTACACCACGCTCTGGGATAATTCTATGTGCTCTGACTCTCTGTAATACTGCTGATTCCCTCTGGGGTGTTGGTGGTATCACAAACTGTACCACTGGCTGTACTAGAGGTGGAGGTGGCTGCTATACTACTGCAGGCTGTGTTGCAAAATGAGTCCGGATGTTCTATAAAATTTCCTGTCTCATCTCTTATATCTCCTATCTCCAGGGTGCATCATCCATTTGATCAGACTCAGTATGTCTCTGTGACCAGGGTGGCTCAGAATGTGTCCTCCATATAGCAGATGTATTAAAAGCAACTTCTGCTTCCTCACTAGATTCATGAAACTCACCCTCATCAATAGGTCTAGCACATCTATTTGCCCTCTCTGATATCTTAGAACACTGATACAAGTCAAAAATAAAACAATCCAGCACGTATAAGAATATTTATATCATAGGTACGTAGAATTTCAAACAATGAAGAAGACTGTCAATTTGACGATATAAAAGAATCCTAGATTCCATGGTACTTCTATTGCTAATAATATGCAAACACTATAGGTAATAATAAACCTTTATCTCTGATACCACCTTTGTCACGACCCAACCTGGGAGCCACGATAGTCCTAGGGTATGAGTGTTGCCAAAGCTACCAGTACCACGAAAAATCCAATACTATATGACAATGGCAAGCAATATATATAATCAACTCAAATATAGCTTAATAATACTGCTGAAATTTTGACAGCATCTCCTCTATAATATGACTATGCCCAGCTATAAAACAAGTAAATAACACTTCCAATATATCTTTATCATCAATACTCATATCAACCTCCAATATCAACTCAATATACATCTCTGTATGTCAAACTATATACATCCATAGCATAATTTATATGCAAAACTATAAGAAACATAATCATACATACATATGTCTCTATTTAATTTACAGTACCATGGAATCTCTTTTACTGTATAAATATTTACATATACTTTTGAGACTTAAATATTTCATGATACAAGTAGTAAAATTCCAAGGCTAGGATAGGAGGTGCTAATGGAATTCGAGCCTCACTGCAATCCTGAAAAATATAAACCACTATGGGGGGTGAGTATAAAATACTCAGTAAATCTATATATATAAAAATGCAGTAGATGTTTATAATACCATGATTGCTTTCAAATAACCTGTAAAATCAATATAGGATAACAAGTAAAGGGTGAAACAAGTATCCATATAAATATCCATATAGGTATCCAGTGTAAGAATCAACGCACATATGATATAACAGGATTGGGTCAAGTGAAATGTGCAATTGCACTAAATTCTGTACTCCAGCACAATTATGCTTAAACCAACAATCCACCATACGTAAGAGTGACCAGCCCTTATGGTTAGAACACACCCCCCCTCTAGCAAGAGTCATATGAATACCAGTGTGCACACGATCGATGGAATTACCCACTACACCATCGAGGTAGCCCTGTTATAATACTATATGGATGTGTCTCCATATAACAATATGATACGTGTACGCGGGGAAACATGAGCTATGGGAAGCTTGAAACCGAGCATATATGATAGAAAACACAGGATCGTTCACAAATCAAGTATGAAGAAGGAACTTGACCCAATCCAAACCTGTTGGAGAGAACCAAAGCTAT
>CANXYC010246126.1:0-11245 GCA_948193065.1 Aleurites moluccanus | reverse complement strand
GCTCAAGACAAAGACCCTCAGTTGGTGAAGAAAAAGAATGATGTGGGATTAGAAAAAGCTCCAGGATTTACTGTGACTGATGGCATGTTGAGACATGGTAGCAGGTTATGTGTTCCAGCAGTTGATGGTTTGAGGGATATGATTCTTAAGGAAGCACATCATGCCAAATATAATGTGCATCCTGGTGCAACAAAGATGTACCATGATATTAAGAATTCATATTGGTGAAGTGGGATGAAAAGAGATGTTGTAGAATATGTAGCCAAATGTCTAACTTGTCAACAAGTCAAGTTCGAGCATCAGAAACCATTGGGGCTACTCCAAGAACAACCTTTGCCAGAATGGAAATGGGAGAGAGTGACTATGGATTTTGTGGTTAGATTGCCAAGGACTTCAAGGGGCTATAACTCAATATGGGTCATTATGGATATATTAACCAAGTCAGCTCACTTCTTGCCAGTCAAGACAACTTATGCGACTTCTCAGTATGCCCAAATTTATGTTGATGAGATTATCAAACTTCATGGAGTTCCAATTTCGATTATCTCAGATAGAGGTACTCAATTCACCTCGAGATTCTGGCAGAAATTGCAAGAATGTTTAGGTACACAACTCGATTTCAGCACAGCTTTTTATCCGCAAATGGATGGGTAATTAGAGAGGACCATCCAAACTCTAGAAGACATGTTGAGGATGTGCATTCTAGACTTTGGAGGAAATTGGAATGCTCACTTGCCATTGATAGAGTTTGCCTACAACAATAGCTATCATTCCACAATTCAGATGTCCCCTTATGAAGCTTTGTATGGCAGGAAATGCAGATCTCCCTTGTGTTGGGATGAGATTGGAGAAAAGTATATCGAAAGACCGAAATTGATAAGATATACGTCAGAAAAGGTTCCACTAATTTGAGAAAGATTGAAGACAGCTTTTAGCCTCCAAAAGAGCTATGCCAACCCAAAGAGGAAAGATCTTCAGTTTTCCATTGGAGATCTTGTATTTCTAAAGATTTCTCCAATGAAAGGAGTTCTACGGTCTGGCAAGAGAGGCAAGATGTCTCCATGATTTATTGGACCCTTTGAAATTCTGAGCAAGGTTGGAGAAGTTTCATATAAGTTATCTTTGCCCCCTAGCATGGATAGATTATATTTAGTGTTTCACGTATCGATGTTTTGTAAGTATGTAGCCGACTCTTCTCATGTGCTACAAGTACTGGAAGTGGATCTCCAACCAAATTTGACATATGAAGAAATTCCAATTGCAATTGTGGACTGAATAGTTAAAAAACTAAGGAATAAAGATATACCAATAGTTAAGGTCCTATGGAGAAATCAAGCCATAGAAGAATGTACTTGGGAAAGTGAGCAAAGTATGCAAGACAAGTATCCCTATCTATTTCAGGCTTAAGGTAGATTATTATAAATTTGAGAATGAATTTATTTAAGGGGGAAAGAATATAATATCTGTCATTTTTGGTTATTTTATTAATTGTATGTTGTTGAATTAATAGAGAATATAAAATATTTTGAGAAAATCCAGAAAATTTCTGGTTGCAGGGAGGATTTTGTGAGGCTGATTTCCTAATTTTAAAGGAATAATTTGGTAAAGTATAAAACATAAAAGTTGTAGGTGTATATCTCATATTTAATTCTATAAAATGGTTCTGTAAAATTCTGTGTGTGTGAAGAATTATATCTTCTTAGCCAGAACCTGTCTGTTCCATTATTTTTTGCAGGAATCTGAGTATGTTTGAATTTTCTGGGAATGATTGAGGCTGAATGAGCTAAAAGTGTAAACATAACAAATGCTCCTTTATGTGTTATGTTGTTTTCTGTAAAATTTTAGGAGCTTTGGATATGTATAGCTCATTGGAGAGTGGAATTACTCAGGCCTGTTCGGATGAATTTTGGGCAGTAAGTCAGGGTGAATTTTAGAGAGTCACCATAGTTTGTGTAGTTATCTTTTTCATTTGAATTTTTGGATATGTTGGACCCCTAAATGTCTATTTTAAGTGACAAAAAGAATCAAGAAGTTTGGATGTTTGTAGCTCATTTGCGAGTTGATTAAATATAAGTCGTCGAGGAAGGGTTCCAGCTCTGCAGAGCTGGTATTTGCTAGCCGACAAATGCGAGGTGGCATTTGAGAGCCGGCAATGCCAGCAAGCCAAGTGGCGAGGTGAGATTGCTGAAGTGGTAATTGGCGAAGAGGAATTTGACGAAGAGACATATGCGAGGTGCCATATGTGAAGTGGAGTTAGGCAAAGAGGAATTTGACGAAGAGACATATGCGAGGTGGCATATGCGAAGAGGAGTTTGGCGAAGAGGCATTACCAAGGTAGCATATGCGAAGTGGAATTCGTGAGGCGAGGTGGCATATGCGAGGCGGCATATGCGAAGAGGAGTTTGCGAGGAGAGTTTGGAGAGGCAACCTATGCGAGGTGGCATATGCGAATTGGATATGCGAAGTGGGATTGTGAAGTGGCTTTGGCGAAGTGGCATTGCTACGGCAAGTTGGCGAGTGGAAAATTTTGAGGCAGTAGCCCATTTAATCAGTGCCTAGTAGCGATTTCTCTGCACAATTTTTCCTTTTTCTTCTCTTCATTCTTCTTCAGTTCTTCTCAGATTAGTTCCATTTATTTTTTTCTAATGCATTAATACTCAAAATTAATGCATTAAATATCTAGATTATCATATTTTAATGCATCAATCTTCAGTTTCAAGCAGATTTTCTCAAGAAAATCAGTTTTGGAGAAATAAGGTAAATTTTCTTCAAATATCATTTTCTTGTTAGATTAATAAATTCTAGTAGTTAGAAAAGTTAATTATGGGTATATAGAATTTATTTCAAGCATTTTGAAGTTATTAATGGTAATTAATGTGGGAGAAATTAAAATTTATAAGCTGTCATGAATAGTAACATGAACAGTAATTTCGAAATTAAATTCAGATTCTCTTTAAGAGTTGAACTAAATTGATGTTGGGAATCAAAAAATAGAAACTATAAGATGGGTAAAGTTTTAAGAAATCATATTGGGTATTATTAATTAAGGAAAACCCTAATTTTTAATATTTGGGAAATTTCATAAGAGAAGAAAACCAAGGAAATTGATGAGATTATTATTGAGCAAATTATTAAAGGAAACTCAAGAGTAAATTGTGTAGAGGTAAGTATGAACATTGCAGATGTAATTTTCTTCTTTGAAATGAATTGTTCACACCTTTCTAATGTTCACCTATATGATATTATATTATGCACCTATTAATTGAAATCCCTATGATATTCTCAAACAAATAATGATTTGTTCCATGTAATTACCTTATATGAATGTAAATGGCTTGGTCATTCTTCCTAGGACCAAGATCATATGAAACCATTTGTTAACTTGACTGAATTTATATTATATGCTGATGGTCTTGTGACCAATATGTTTCTTATGAGATTGAAACCATATGACCCTATGGATAGAATACTCTTCTCAATAAGAGTAAATTCATTGGTCCATTGTGCACTTTGGGAACCTAGCTGATAGGATTTTTATTAGTGTTCCACCTAGAGGGGACCATGAGCTCGAGGCATATGCCTGACCAAGCATGCATTTGCGATAAGGTAGCAAGGACTACCGATACGCTCTGTTGTGATAGGTAGCATGGCTACTGATGCACTCTGTAGTTTTACCATGTAATTTGATAATGCTATTCGATTGTGAGCACTTCTGTTCTTGTAAGCCTAATCATTTGATATTTTCTTACCCACGTTATATGGATTGACCTTTCCTTTGGATTGATGGATTTCTTTTATATTGCATGTTCACATCTTATTGAGTTGAAGGCTCACTCCTCTTCTATAGATTTCAGGTGATAATGTGGCTCGTGAGGGAGCTAATTTAGAAGATAGAGCTTCTTGACTCATTTCTCCAAGAAGCTTTCATTGTAATCATTTTGATATATATATGTATATGTTTATTTAATTATATTATGGTACTGTATATATATCGGGAGTATACTCTAGAGCTCCATAGTTGGATGTTGGGGATAATAATATTTTGATGACTAAATTGTTATATTTGGGTTACCCTTGTTCCTTAGTGATGTGGGAAGTATCTTTTGATCGGTAAGGAACAAGAGGAAATTCCTAAATGATAAATATATATATATGAATGGTGATTACGTAAATTTTAAAATGAATATTTGAATGATATATATATATATATATATGAGGTAAATATGAATTGTGTATGAGATCCAGGATATGGGAGTTCTACGGGTTTATGGTGGCCTTAAACCTACCCTTGCCCTAGGACCGTTGCACCACTGGAGTTGGAGCGTGACATTTAATCTAAGATTATGATTCTAAACTTATCATTTTTAATTGTATTTGAGAGTTCTATAGCATGATTTGACAAGTAATTGAGGTAATTAAGTTAAAAATGTAAAGAATGAGCTAGGGTTTATATAGTTTCTGGAATCTGTATGATGGCAGTAACTTATGGCTATTATTTTGAAATTTTAAAGACTGAATTTGAAGATAGTTAAAACATAAAAGTTGTAGATAAATATGTTAATTATCTGTCTGTAAAAAGAATTTGGAAATTTTGAAGTGAAGAAAGAGTTATTGGGTAAAAACCGTGACTGACTTGGAATTAGGTTTTTAAGAAAATGCTACTATGTTTTTATTATACATAATGATAGAGATAGAATTAGAAGATGTGTTCAAGAAGAAAAGTGATATTTATGTCTTATATATAAGCTATAAAAGGATTTTGCAATTGGATTTGTGGTTTATGAGATATTAGGTTATAAGTATAGACTGCCTGGAATGACTGTTTAACAAAACATAGGTTACAGGTTTCTATAGACATGAGGACCTTAAAGTCTAAATTAGAGAAAGTGTTAAACATGAAAGATGATAATTTATGTGTTATCTAAATTAATGTAAAATATTTTTGTAATTGGATGAGTACAGTATTAATTATAGGCATAGAAACTGGGTATGTCTGGATAGAAATTTCAAGACAGTAATTTAAATTTAGAAATTCACTAATAATTGTACAGTGATCCAAAAATTCTAAAATTTGGATATGTTATAGTTTTATGTGCATATTTTCAATATGAAAAGTAATTTCAGTAATTGGTTAAGTATTGAGTGAGTTATTTGAAAAAAAAAGGAATTTTCCAGAATAGAATTGCAGGCAAAATGCAGGCAGCAAGACTGGTTGTAGCACTAAGTTTAAATTAACACCATAAATTGTGTAATAATGATTTTAATTTGAATTTTGGATATGTTATAACCTTATATGTTAAGTTTAATTAAGAATAAGAATTGAATAAATTGGATAAGTGTAACGAGAGATATGAGTAATAAAACATAGGTTGCCAGTAAGGTTCTTTATAGGCAAAATCCTAGTAACTTGGAAATTTGAGGAAATTTCTTTAATATAAGTATAAGTAATGAAAATTTTTGTTAAATAGTATCTACATGGAAATTAATTGGATATGTAGAGTCAAGAATGGATAAGAGACGTGATGAGTATCATAAGAGATAAGGCAAAAAATCAAGAATAAAGGAAAAGGGAAATGTACAAGTTATAAGTTAAGGTGAGTAATGTATACATCATTATGCATACCATGTTTTGATTTGTTGACCCAATGAATATGTTTTCTTATTGGTTAAATGCCTCATTGCTATTTTTGATCATTCTTAAATATTGAAATCATCCATATCCATTGATTGTTATTGATATTGAAATACCTATTGTTCTTGATTGATTATGTACCCGAATTGCTCCTAAAAGTATGCACACCAAATGTTTAATTATGATATTTATTGTTAATTGCTACCTTTGCATTAAGAAAAGAAATCGATACATGACTAATGAAATGTATTGACAAGTAAGCCATTGTACCGTAATGTTCCTAATGAATACTTGATATTGTTATTGATTTTCATTGGCCTATTTACATGTGGATTTGACAGAGCTGCCTCACCAATGGGATAGTGGGTACATACCATCGGCAATGTGCACATTGACTATATGTGATACCCTAGCTGGAAAGGGTTAACTGTCCTGACCGTAAGACCTGATCAGTCTTATGTTTACTTGATATGAGATCGACTGTGTGATTACACATAGTCTATGTGTTTCAGGGCCCTTTATCTGTCTTATCTACATGATATGAGTATTACTTACCTGTTCATTGATTCCAAACCTATACCTTATTGCTTACCATTGATGGCCATTCTATCATCGATTTAATTGTTATCTATTCCCAACTTCCAAAAATATTTAGTGTGCAAATAATTAACCTTGACATGAAAAATGAATATACTGATATTCATTCATTGTATTCATTGTTATTAAACTTCTATTGGTATACTAAGTTATCATATACCCATATCACATGTGTAATGATATATGCATGCTCAATAAGTATTTTTATACTCACCCTAATGTGGTTTATAATTTTTACAGGAATGAGATAGTGAAGGCTGATTCCAAGTCAATTTCTTCTCCGACTTGGAATGTCAAGTACAGCAAGGTAGAATATTATTTGCTAAAGGTTATAAGTGTCCACTCATAGAGCTCCATAATACTGTGTATAATTAGATGATTGAGTACTATAATGATATATGAATATTGAAATAATTGACGATTCAGTGACAGTAAAAATTGTCATGTATAATGTATAATGATTGATAATGACAATGACAGTGAAACTGAAATATAATAAAATAAAATTTACATGTTTTAAAACAAATTTAGAAGTGCCATGTGTGATTATTGATCTGTGAAGTTAAGGGTATAAGGTTGGCAGATTTTTGAGAGTGTCAAATAAATTTTATTATAGGCTGTGTAATTTATGAAAGACCCGATTTTGGATCTAGAATAGTATTAAAATTACAAAGGAAACTTTGGCAAATTTTCTGTAAAATTTATAAGAAATAAATGGGATTTAAGTTTTGATTAATGAATTAATATTGATTGAATGATTGATAAATGGATTGTTCATTGGTTCTATGGGTTTTCGATGACCTTAAGTCTACCCGTATCTTAGGACCGTCGCGGCCCAAAAGTGGGTTGTGACATCTTGGGACATGATAAATGATACATATTAAACTCATCTAATACTTCAAATTGCCTTGGAAAATTGATTTCCCACCAATTGCTTCAAAGGAGGCAAAAATGACAACTTTGATGTTCTTGATTTTCTATAACAAATGAACCACAAATTAATCATCCATTAGCCTCCAATTAATATATTCTAAGCTTAAACAATATAAACCAACACTAAATCAAATAGCCAAATCACACAATTTAGGCTAGGGTTTGAAAAATGAGGGAAAAGTGTTCAAATTCATTAATTGATGCGATTAAACACAAAACCCATATAATTCAACATCTAAATCATCTAAACAAACCATAAAATCAAACAAACTAATTGGTTACCTCACTTTGAGATTCCACCCGAAATCTACCTTCAATTTCTCCTTGGTTTCCTTTGTGATTTCAAGGAAGAAATGAGTTGGAAATGGAAGAACAAAGCTTAAATCCAAGATTTTTATAGCTTTTCTTAAGAAAACAAGATTGGAAATGGAGGAAGAGAGGAGAAATATGGTTCGACCACCTATGGAAAGGAAGAAGAAGATGGAAAAATTTTTCCTGAGACATTCTTAAATATTAAGTCAAAATGGCAAGTTATATTTTAGTCCTTAAACTATCAAGTATTCATACTTTGACTCCAATTTCTTCTGTAATTTATTCTAACAATTCTGTTGAGAATTGGATTTCAAAGTCGAGATTCAAAAGGCTTATTTTTATTTATACTTATTTATAAAAGTAGTTTCAGAGCCATTCTGAAACTCAGATAGATTACTTTCCACTATACCCCTCAAAGTTCTATTTACTTACGATTTTGCCATTACTTACTTTTTCAGTGTTCTAAAACATTTTTCTCCTCTTTCTTTTTACCATAATTTCACATGCATATGTATGTTTATTTACCCCTTAGTCAGAATTAGAAATTCAACTGTTGTCTGGACTGCTATTTTTCTCGGCAGTGTTTCCGACACCGACGATTTTCAGAAAAGTATCTCTTTTGTATTCTAACTGTCTCTAAAATTATTTCCAATCATTTTAATAATTTCAAACCATAAACTGAGAACTAGATCATGCATTTAGAATAGAGTTTCCTAAGGTATTACATATGTATAAGTATTCTGCGCTTCTGTAATATACTGAGTATGTGTTCTGTTTTTCAGATAGTTTTTTAGAAATGTCTGATGACAGAGATAGAGATACCAGAGAGGCAGAGGTAGCCTCTAATGAGTCTCTGATCAGAGAGTTTTCTATTTTTGAGGGTCCGTCCAGATCTCAACGGACTACAGGGGATACAGAGAGGAGTAATGACCCCTGGAGATATGAGATGATGAGGGGAATGATGGATTTGCATAGGGAATTGGCAGGTTTAAGGTGGGAATGACATAATGTACCACTACCTCTAGTGCCTGCAGCAGTGCCACCCCCTGTTGCACCTGCTGCAGTAATTGTTGCTCCAGCTCCTATACAGCCACCTGTGGTTCTTGGAGAGCCTATTGTACAGGGAGCTCACCGAGTTATTGATAAGGGCGGAGTTTATATGTTTAGCTTTCTGAAGCTAAATCTGCCTGAGTTCGTAGGTGATAGAGGCGATGAGCCAGTCGATTTTCTTGAGGAGGTTGAGAAGGTAGTTAGGAGACTACCTTGTTCTGATATTCGAATAGTTGAGCTCGTGGGTTTGTTACTGAAGGGGAAAGCCTGGACATGGTTTTCTCGTAGGATGGAGCCTAGATTGTATGGCGATCATCCTCCTACTTGGACTAAGTTTAGACAAGGACCGATTGATGAGTTCCTGACAGAAGCAGTTAAGATCAATAACTTGATACAGTTTGAGCAGCTAGAGCAGGGTGGTAGGTTAGTGGAGGACTACACTGAGAAGTTTATCAGATTGAGTAGGTATGCTACTCAGATTGCTCCTACTGAGGTAGATTTGATTGCCAGGTTCAGGAGGGGTTTGCATGCTTCACTACATAATGCCCTTCTGGCTACAGAGTTCACATCTCTGACTATCATCATTGATAAAGCTAATCATATGGAATAGAAATAAAGGTCAGTGAGAGAAAGGAGGGATCAGAAGAGGAAGGGGGGACCCAGATCATAGACTAGGAGGGAAGAGAGCAGCTCCCAGCCTAGACAGATTGAGCCAGTATTTAGGTTTGATTAGAGACCTCCATCTGGCAGTCAGAGGAGGAGGACACAGAGTAGGGGACCATCAGTGTAGTCTGTACCTGCTTATTCATAGGGTTCTTCTAAACCTGCTACACAGATGCCCACTGTGCCTGTTTATTGTTTTTGTGGTAGAAGACATGGAGGAGAGTGTCGACGGCAGTCAAGTGCTTGCTTGAAATGTGGGCAACATGGTCATTATATTATGAGATGTCCCTTATGGGGTAGTCAGCAGCCATCTGCTATAGTTTCTCAGCCTACTATACATAATGTTGCCAAAGAGGCTTCTAGTAGGGGCAGAGGCAGAGGACAGGCATCTAGTAGTAGTCAGGCCCCAGCAGGCAGAGGCCAGGGGCGAGTGTTTGTAATGAATGCTCAAGAGACACAGGGATCTGGCAACGTGGTCACAGGTACTATTTTGATACAAAATGAGATTGTTGATGCTTTAATTGACTCTGGTGCTACACACTCATTTATTTCACCATAGTTTGCACCTAAGTTAAATAAGGAGAGACAGTTGTTGAGTGTGCCTATAGTGATAGCTTCACCTATAGGAGAGAGTGTAGAAGTGGATTATTATTATCCTACTTGTGTGATTGAGATAGATGATAACATTTTGCGTGCTGATGATGTATATCAAAGTTCATCTAGTGAGCTATCTTGCATCAAAAAATGAGAGCCATCTAAGTTCAGTAGATCACCCAAGCAAAGAGCTCAAAATCAGTGCTCAATAAGCTCCAAAGTGTTAGTGTGGGTGCTCTAAAGACAATCATTGTAATGATGTTTTTAGAAATATATTAATAAAAAGACATTATTTATTAATCAGTACTTATTATTGTTTAGAGTAATATTGTATAACTATTTAATAAAGTCCATGGTATAAACATAGCATGTAGGCATTCATGATGAGATTATGATAGTGAGATGCTTATCATGGGAAATTATGTTTTAACCTAAATTTCCCTTGTCATAGAATCAATGAGAATGGATATTATTGATTCGAAAAGACTAGCACATGTGTATACTATTTGATTTGATCAAATCATTTGATCTCATTAAAATGCTGACATTGGGATGTTTAAGTATAGCATGTGGATGCTTACTAGGAGTAGTAAGTACATCGGAGTGATCGCAGGAGATAGTCATATGAAAATCTAAACAATGTTAATGACATCTCTCTGCATGGAAATGTGCAAATGTCCTTAGACTTGAGATGCTTAAGAGTGATCTAGAGTGAAGATGCTATACTTTAATTCCATGCTTAGCTCTCCCAAAAGGTCTGCTTAAAGGGTGGGCATTAAGTATAGTTTGATACACTCGTAGATATTTAAGTAGTCAACAAAGGATATCATAACTCCTGTTAGAAGGAGGGTTTTACCTAAGGCCTCTTTTATGAGAACATTACTGGAAATCTTTGGCCAAAGTGGATAGTACTTAGAGATGGTCTTTAAGGAAATCATTTTAGTAATGATGCTCGGATTACAAGAAACTACTGTTCGAGCTAAGTGTGGTGTAGCCAGCTTATTGGAGTTAACACAATGACCATACATTAAACCGAACTTGGTAAAGGGGCTTGAAGGGACTAGTAGCATAATATTATCCATGTGTTAGGGTTTCTGCTTACCACTAGCAATTTATGATTACTTGGGGGTCATGATGTGTGTCAAGATACCGCTCATGATCTACTTAAGTTAGAGAAGTTCAATTGGAGAATTGATTATGAATTAAAGAAGTTTAATTCATATAATCCTTGTTGGACAAGGATTACCTTTTATTGAATTTTCTATTTTGGAAATAGGAATTCCACTTAAGAGTTTCCTAAATTAATTTAAGGAAATAATTAAGGACTTAAGTTACCATTTAATCAGGGAACCTATTAGGTCACACACATAGAAGTGTTTCAAACAATAAGTGAAAGAGGAAATTAAATTATGATTAAATGAGATTTAATTCATATATTTAATTATGTTTTTTTTTTCTTTTTTA
>CANXYC010246118.1:0-22289 GCA_948193065.1 Aleurites moluccanus | reverse complement strand
TGAGCACTTCTGATTTCTTGTAAACTCAACTATATCCTGATTCTGATTATGTTCTTGAAAGAAATGTTTCCCCTAAATTTTACATTGATATAAGTATGTATATGTACTCTTTTCTACTACATGTTCATATCTTACTGAGTTGAAGGCTCACTCCTCTTCTGTGGATTTCAGATGATAGTTTAGCTCGTGAGGGAGCTAGCAGAGAAGATCAAACTTCTTGACTTATTTTCTCCAAGAAGCTTCATTGTAATTATTCTTTTGAGATATCTTGTATAATTATTAATGGTATTGTGATGTAATCTGTATTGGAGTATATTCTAGAGCTCCGTAGTTAGTCAATTAGAGGATGATAATGTTTTGATATACGAATGGTTATCTTTTGGGATATCTTGTTCCTTAGTGATGTGAGATGCACCTTTTGATCAGTAAGGAACAAGAGAATATTATTCATGGAATGATATAGTAAAGAAATGATTTATGCTTGAATGGATTATGATATGTTATAGCATGATTTAAATATATGATATAATTGTATGTAAGATTCAGAATGTGGGAGTTCTACGGGTTTATGGTGGCCTTAAGCCTACCATTGCCCTAGGACCGTCGCACCACTGGAGTTGGGGTGTGACAATCAACCTCCTCTATTGTGTCAGTAAAGGTACTCAAAACAGTGTAAAATATATTTTCATATTTCAGTCTAAATTGAGTCTTTCGCTTCCAAGAATTAAATTCAGATCCACTAAACGTCTCCAATTTGACCATCTCAATCGGAACACGTTTATCCATTCTTCTATATATTTAAATAGATAATTATATATGACAAAATTATATAGAAGAAGAATAATAAAAAATTTGGAACAAGTGCACCTGAATTGAACCAGTTAAATCAAACCAGTGAATCGAACCAATGATTTGAATCGAACCAGTGAATCAAACTGAAGATTTGAATTAAACCAATCGAATCAACCTGATTAAAATCAACCCAAAGAATCAAACCAGAGATTTGAACCGAACTAACAGTTTGAATCGAATCAATGATTCAAACCGAATCAGTTGCAAAACCTTGTTCTTCACAGATCTGCAATTCGATGGAGGTTGCCAGAATTGCGAATCGGTGAGGAGCTCGCCGATGCCTCAAGGACCGAGCTGATGGTGGCTGATTCGGCTTCAGATTAGTGGTCGATAGAGCAGAGCTCTTTGCTGGATGCTGGATCTTTCGTCCGACCGGAGCTGGAAACGGACAGGAGAATCGATGAAGCAAGCTCGACGACTGAGAGAGAGCTTCGATTTGTTCTTCGGATCGAGGTGGCTTCGTCAGTGCTGGACCGTCGGAGCTCGTGACTGGACAGCCGGAGCTCGACCAGTTTCGGTTTTGTGAAGCTTCGATTGGTTCTGCTTCCGTTCACGGTGTTTGGCACCAGATCGGATTTTGGGTTTGCAGGAACTGGAACTATGATAGAAATTCTAAAAAATTCTCAACCGGCAGAAGCTTGGCTTGAAGGAGCTGTGACAGGAACGAGTCAACTGAGTTCAGCAACGAGTCAACCGAGTTCAGCAACGAGTCAAGCAAACTGAGTCAAGCAATCTGAGTCAAGCAATGAGTTTAGCAACGAGTCAAGCAAATCCTTATTGCAACTGAGTTTATTCTAAGAAGTTTGGGTTTGCTTTCAACAATCAAGCTATTCAATTGTCACAAAAAAAAAATTCCCTTCAAATCAGGTTAATGCTTCAAGATTGTTAGAGTTTTTAGGTCAAACAATATATGCAATTGCTTGAAACATTACATCCTAGATATCTAGTTTGGAATATCTAGCATGCTGCCCCCAGCTAACATATATATAGGTTTACACTAGGGTTAAACCAGTTAATGGACTCTTACCCATTGGGCCCACTACAAAGGTCCATTATCTATTAGGGCTTATATTAAAACATATATTTGGGTTATTAATATACCCAACAGTTATTACTATTTTACGAGTTTTTAGTCACATTTTATGTTTTTTTTATTTTTCATTTAATTTATATTTTAAAAATGTTTATAATATATTAAAAAATTATTTTAAAATATTTTTTATCATATATTAAAATATTTTTAAAATATGTTAAAAAATTTAAAATATTATTTATCATATGTTAAAATATTTTTAAAAAAATATAAATTAAATAAAAAATAAAATACACAAAATAATTTATTATTTGAAGAAAATATATTATAACTATTTTATTAATAATTAAAATATTAATAAATAAATAAGAAAAATATAATTAACTATGTTAATAATTAATTTGGATTAGGGTATATATATATATATATATATATATATATATATATATTTGTAATTTGATATCTAAATAATAATTCTTAAAATTTTTTAAAATTAAATTTATATTTAAATAATTTATACTAAATTGAAAAGGAATTTTTTTTTTTTCAAATTTTAACATGTCAAAATAAAATACAAGTTTTTTTTTTTTTTTTTGTTAAATAATACTATGGTCAAAAGTAACCGTTAAAATGAAAAATTATTAATTTTTTTCTTTTAATAACAATTATTATTTTTTCTTTTAATTTTCTTTTAAATATTTATTTTTAAATATAAAATTACTATTTTTAAAATAAAAAATTTGTTATTTTCCAAAAAAAAATATTTTTAGAATAAAATTTTTTTCGGAAATTAATAAATTATATTTAAAAAATAATAAAATACATTTTAGAAAATAAAAATATTTAGTTTGTAATATAATGTGTGATTTGATAATAAGTTTATACTATTATATTTTTTAGAATATAATTCATTACAAGGAAAAGTATAATAAAAAAAAATAATAAAATGACGATATAATATGAGCTATTACACTCTAACAATATAAATAATTGTGGATGCTTTAACTTATAATTATAAAAAAAATTATTAAATAAAAGACCAAAATATTAAATGAATTATTAAACTTGTTATATCATTTTGTCAATTTAATTTTTAAATTCAGTTACTGTTAATTAAACTTTTAATTTTGCAAATTTGATTTATAAAATCATTAATTTGATTATTAGCAATTTATAAATTTTACAAAGTGACACAAGTCAATTAATTATATTAAAATTTAAATATTAAATTATTGATAATTTATTATAATAAGTTTTTAGATCAATTTCACTTTTATGCTATTAAATTAATATACAAATATTATTATTATTATTTTCAATTTAATTGTAAGGTAGAATTGCAATTAAATTTTGAAGTTAGAATATAATTAACACAAAAAAAAAATTATATATGATAAAATTGTCAAAATATATAAAAAACAAGGAAATTTTATTTTTTAAGTCTGTAAAAGAATTATATATTTTTTTTATAAAAAAAAATATATATCTCGATAAAAATAATTAAAAAAAATTAATGAATGTGTCATCATCCGGATTTATTTTCAAAGTGTTTTCTTTCTTTCAAATAACTAATGTCTCTATTATCTATATCTAAAAAATATCTTTACTTTTGCTTATGAAACGAAATTGACTTTTTAACATTTAAATTTTATAATAATATTTTCAAAAACATTCAAGCATTGGTAAAACTTTGCTTCCTTCTTGTGAAAATATTGAGCTTTCAATGTCATCCTTACTTTCCTTTCCTTCCCTTCCCTTGGACAAAAGAAGGAAATTGAATAATAATAATAATAATAATAAGGGCAAAGTACATAAATTCAACTTGGACCGAAAAATAATAAATAAATAAAAAATAAAAACCCTTTTCAAGTTCTTAAATTTTTCTCAGGAAATTGATGCAAGTAGTGACATATCTTCCTTTCCCAATTTCAAGCTCTTCTTAAAAAATGATTTAACATCCTTGACTCTGAGAGAACTAATAATATGGTTATTGTCAATAACTGCTAAAACAAATGCATCTCCAGAAAATTTTCTATAAGTTGTACTTTATTTTCAGCCAACTCTGCAACAACTTTTTTCCCCATCAAGTAACAAAGGCAAAATGCAGATCTTACACAAAAGTATGAAACTGAGCTCAACAACTCTCCATTTGATAATTTCCTTAAACAACAATATTCTCCTAACAAACAACAACTGCACTAAGACTGAGCCAGTCTTCATAAAGTTTGAGAGATTATATACAAACATTCAGATTTGTTGCTAAAAACACCTTCAGCATCCTATAGGCAGAACCGACCCTGCAAATATGTGCATAATGCATTTTGTATACCCTTTATCAGTACTAGCTTCAACAACACTTCAGTAACATGAAACTAGTTACGATTGACATAAGGAAAATGTTGGTCATACAAGATTGGTAGTTATACGATTGCTCCCGTGAGGGCTATTCATGTGCTTGATCCTGTTATTATCCAGCTTAGCTGGAGGGGTTGTTCTTGGCACATCCTTTGATATGTTAAGCTTTTCTAATGCGGTTAAAATGTCCATCATTGGAGGCCTATTTTTGGGATCTATATGCAGGCATTGCAATGCTATAGCAGCTGCAGCATGCGCTCCTTTCTTGGAGTATTGACCACCCAATCTTGTGTCCATGATTCTCAAAACTCGCCTGGGATCACTTAAGAAAGGTTTTGCCCAATCCACTAGAGTTTCTTCAACAAAATTGGTTCTTTCATCATCCATTGCCCTTCTTCCTGAGAGTAATTCTAGCAAGACAACACCGAAGCTGTACACATCACTCTTTGGAGTCAAGTGACCTGCTTGGTTTAAAAGATTAAAAAGAAAGAGAAAGGCTGTTAAAAAATCTCTGGTATTCATACTCTCATTCTTTATTTTTCTTTAACTTGCATTATGAAGCAAAATTAGGATAAAGAACAGCTAAATATTTTAAAATCTCTAACATATTTCTTCTTCTAAAAACTATCAAGAATAAAAATGGGGTAAATTTAAGATGTCTTATTCTTGATTTAAATTTATTTTATTAATTAAAAGACCATTCTGAAATGTCATCTTAACAGTTTTTTTTTGTTTTTTCTATGTTCCATTTTTCCACATACAAATAATGATCTTTCTCTAAATATTCTCCATTTCCTTTTTTAATGTCTCAAAATTATACTATGATTGTGTTCATCATACTTGCGAGTTGGTCTTTAATTCATTCATTTCATTTATTCGACTGCTTTGTCAAAGGATAAGGGAAAAGAATACTGCATATAAGTTTCTGGCATATAACAGAGCAAATGTTGACAATTTCCTATCATTTTGAGCTTCTTATGAAAAAAAGTTCAGCAATTTCTCATATAAAGGTATCCACAATACCTCCACCCCCCAGGAAAAAAAAAATAAACAAGGAGGAGGCAAGATAAGGAGAAAGAAGAAGAAGAAGCAGGTCCAATGGGAAAACCGATGCTGCTGACTATCCATACAAGTGGAAGCTATATTTTGTAAAGAAAATAAACTGGAGTAGAGATGATATCTAACTACTGCTGTGACTAGAAATGTGCTACTTGATTACTTGCTAACTTCTGTGACTAGATATGTGCTACTTGATTACTTGTTAACATAAACATGTATGTTTCAAATTCTCTCAAGCTCCGTTTGGGGACAAGAATTTGAATTGGAATTGAGAATTTCAATTCCAATTCTAATTCTTTGTAATTAGAATTCTATTAAAATTGTAATTCTAACGTTTGTTTCACACAAAAAATTGAAATTAAATAAAAAATTAGTAACGAGGTAAGTGTTTGTTTAAGTTGGAAATGGTGGTGGACCACCGGTGATGGCGGTGGGTGGTGGGGGTGGTGAGGGGTGGTGGGGGATCGTCAGCGGTGACTGTCCGTCGAGTCATTGTCGCCGGCAGTGACGGTCCGGCGAGCCATCATCACCAGTCATGACAGTCAAGCGAGTCACCATCGCCAGAGGTGGTGGATCACCGTTGCCTACGGAAGCGGACCACTATAGCCGGTGGTGGCTCTGGAGATGTAGGTGGCAGTGGCAGTGGCAGTGGTGCTAGGAGTGGCAATAGAAGAGAAGATTATAATGGTGATTATGGAATTGTAATTCTTATGGGTTAAAAATGAAATTGTGGAATTAGTTTTTTAGTTATATTATAATTTCATGGAATTGTAGTTAGAATTCTAATTCTAATTTTAAATAGCTGTCAAATACTGGAATTAAGAATTTCAATTCTAACTCCAATTCCAGACTCTTCAAACGGAGCCTCACAGAATTAGCGGAAAGTTATTACATGCTTAAGTTGTAATTTGTAGACAGCTGTGGCGAGGGACCTTCATTTAGTTATTTCGGTTTCATAGGTGGGTCCCTTTTATCTGTTTTGTGTTGCTTCATAGACTTAAGGGACCTAGACTCCCTCAGTGTATATATAGTTTACCATGGAAAACTATTTTATCTGTAACAGAAAGTTAACTAACCAGTAGCTACATATTCTGGTGCAGCATAACCCCGAGTTCCCACCACTCTGGTTGAAACATGAGTATTATCTCCAGTAGGACCATCCCTTGCTAGGCCAAAATCTGAAAGCTTTGCACTGTAATCCTGCAAAGAATTTTACCACTCAATCGTCATAATATAAGTCTAGGAGCATGTCAATGTTCATAAATGAATCAAGAATTTTAAGATTTCAACATACTGAATTGAGTAGAATATTGGATGCTTTCAAATCGCGATAGATTACATTGGCATTTAAACCATGTAAGAAGGACAATCCCCTTGCTACATCAATGGCAATACGCATCCGCTTAGCCCAGGAGATAGGCTGATCTCCTTCTACACATAAACAAAAAGTGTACATTGATTGTAGATTCAAGTGGAAGGACATTCAACATGTAGTCACTCATACATATAGATGCAGGACACAAACTTTCTTTTGCCCCCTCTTGAACAGTTCTCTCAAAAACAATTGAAGGAAAAAAAAGGGAAAAGACAATGTGTCCAAAATTAACTTCACATTTTCAAAAGCATTAATAATCTTCACTAACCTGTATAAATAAAAATTCAAGTTCTTGTCTATTTGACACTAAAAATAATCTCACAATGTTCATCTATGTTTTCCTCCATCGATAGCACAAACTTACATTCCTCTTCCAAGTTCATCAATTTGGTCTCTCACATTACACCCAACATCCCAACATAAATGAATCTAAACGCTCAGTTGCTACAAGGACCAATGGCACAACATAAAGATGATGTTCCAAATGCTAGTTATGTTTAGCATATTAGTGTAAACATGCAAGACTATATAAGAAAGCTGCCCCGAAAATTAGCAACGGAGAACAAGATCAAGAGAAACAACACTATGCTTGAACATTTAACAAAAAAAAAAAAAACCAAGGAAATTATATCCCAGTAAAAGCAAATTTACTTACTTCTGAATAAATGACTCTCCAAACTTCCCTTTGGCATAAATTCATAAACTAGAAGTCTGTTCTTAGACTCAGCACAATACCCAATGAGTTTCACTAGATTTTCATGACGAAGTTGTCCTAGATAGTTTACTTCTGCCTGACAAAGTAGAAAGGATAAGATAAAAAAAAATAAAAATAAATGAATAAATTTGAGTTGAAAATAATCTTGCTAGCCCAAAGAACAAAAAATGAAATAATATTGCTAAATGTACATACAAGCCACTCCTTATGGCCCTGAAAGCTTTCTGCCTTGAGCCTCTTCACTGCCACAACAATCCCAGTTCCTGGTCTAGTAGGAGTTAAAGTATGCTTATCAAGCCATCCTTTGAAAACACACCCAAAACCACCCTCTCCAAGCATTGTTTCCGAGCGAAAGTTCCTGGTGGCATTCTTTAAGTCACTAAAACTAAAGGACTTGAGATTGGTGGGAACAGATGCATCAACTGTGCTTGTTGCCAAGGATTTGTTAAAGCTTCCCAATGATGATAGGTGGGAAGAGGTAGAATCTTTCTTGACATCATTATTATGAGACTTTTTGCTTCCTGAAAAAACAAGAAACAAAAGTAGCTATGAGTTTGTATACAAGCAGATAAAAGCCATGATCATGGGTAATCAATAACTCAGGCCCAATAAATATTTTCCTTTGAACAAAAGAAATCTCTCTTGCGTTTGAAAATTAAAGCAAGAATGAGCAGAATTAATGAACAAAAGATAAAATAAAGCAAAAATATGCTAAATTAAATACCCCTTTTGAGAAAATTCATTTTTGAAGGAGAATTTGATATTCAAGAAGACAAAAAACTCAAAATAAGAAGAAACCCAAGAAGAATTAGCATTCAAACAACAAAATTAAATACAATTTGTTAATCCTCCATTAATTTATTTTACAAATAAAAGAATAGAAACAATAGTTTAAAAGAAATAATAAAAAAAGAAACAGAGAAAGCAGCCAACCAGAAGAAAAATTGGTAGAAGAAGCATGGGCACACTTAGTAGGTTTCCTACAGCAATTTCCCATAATTGACATAAATAAAAATCTTAATAATCTCCTTCTCCTAGTTGTCCCATAGAAGAAGAAGAAGAAGAAACAGAAGAAAAGACCATGAATAATGAATTGTAGTGTATATGTGAAAGGAAAGATGAAGGAGGAGGCCAAATGAAAGAAAAAATAAGAAAAAGGAAATGGGTAAAACGGTCCATTTGATAATATAATTTTGACAAATTGACGGGAACGAAAGAGCAAGAACTAGAAGAACAAAAGAGAAGAGAAGCAAGCAAAGCAAAGCAAAATTGGTCAATGGAGGAAACCTCCTCATTAGTCTATCAAATTGACTGCAATTGATATGGACCCACTTACTTAAATATATTTAAGTATTTAAATATATTTATCATCTTTGACTGTGCACTTATACAGAGACCTGCAAGAAGATGAGAATTTTATTTTTTTCTCTGTCATCGATTGAAAGTTCAAACGTCTGCCGTGGGATGACAAAATTGTCAAAACCATAGGTTGGGTTCTATCGTCAATTTGTGAAGTATTAACTTAATCCAATCATCACCTAAAATTATAAACTAAGCTAATTAAATTATAATATACATTTTATAATTAATAGTTCATAATTATAATACTATATGATAAATTAAATTAATCTAAAAAATTTTATTTCAAAAAATTAAATTCTTAAAAATTTTGATATTTTATAAAATTCGACCTGAATTTATGGACAAATTTAATTTAAATTGATTTAAAAACTTATCTTGAAAGTTAAATTGAAAATAATAATAAGAAATGGTCATATATTTTTGGATTTAGAGAAAGAAGTTTCTCACTCTGTTTTTAAAAAAAAAAAAAAAAAAAAATTGTTTTGTTATTAAAAAGACTGAAGATGGACTGTTATCTTATATTTTTAATCTATTTATATTTTTTATTTAATAATATTCAAATTTTTCCTATTTTAAATAGATTTATTTTTTTTTATATTTATTCTCTTTTTAATGATTTCTTCATTTGTTTGTTTATTCCTTTTTATAGTTGATCTTTTAATTTATTATTTAGTTGATAGTTGAATCAAAATTATAAATTTTATTTTTAGCATTAAATCTATATTTTTTAGTATTTAGATTTAATTTGAGGAAAGACTATCAAAAGAGTTGAAAATAGTTATTATTTATGAGGTGTTTGGTTGGCCGACTAAATATCTCTAATTGTCGATTGTTAATATGAGTATCGCCAATTGAAAAAATTTATGTTGTTTAGGTGACCAATCAGAAAATTCTAATAAAATTTCTTTTTTATCGGCAAATTCCATAAGCAGTTTATAGTTTATATATATATATATATATATATATATATATATATCTTTTTATAAATTTTTTTTTTTTAAAAGAAAACATGGATCTTATTGGTTTAAATCAACCAATCAGACCCAGTTCATGGAAGAAGAAGAAATAACATAGAAGTAGGAGAGAGAAAGAGAGAGAGAGAGAGAGAGAGAGAGAGAGGAGAAAGAAAGGAGAGTTTTGCTTATCCACCGTCGTCCAGCCGCTGCCTGTCGACACCGCCACTGCCCAGAGGAAGCCCAACCTCCAACGACGTCATCGGTGCAAATCCAGCCACGATCTATTGCCAGAGCCGGCCACACGCGTCGAAATTGGGAATCGAGCCACCACCACCGTCCAAAGCAATTTTTGGCCAATTCTGACTTCCTTTTTCGGAGATTTCATCACCATTGCACTCATCTCAGTTCAAGCTTTCTTTTGTCACTTATTTTGCCTTGATCAGAAAATGAAACTCAGGATCGAAAAAATATCAGTCTGGGTCTTTTTCTGATTTTTAGACAAAGTGAGTTTTTATTAACTCCAAAAATTATGTTTGATATTATGAAAATTTTTAGGAATTGGTTTATAAGTTAAACGTAGAGTTTGAGTACCGATTTAATAATTATGGTAGAAAAAATAATTTTAGACTGTCTATAAATGAGTAAAGAATTAAGGTATTTATAAAAAAATTATTTTTAGATTTTATGGATAATATAAAATATAGATTCATGTATATATTGTGAAAAAAATAAATTATTTAGATACTAATTTAAATTATTGAATGAGAATTAAGGACTTAATTATTTTATTGATACAAATAATTATTTTATTTATATTTTGTTGTGAGTTTTAATTTGAAAATTGTTAAGAAGGATGTGATGATAAATTATTATAGGCCCCAGATGGGCAATAATTTACTTGAATTAGAATATTAATGGGATGATATAAATTTATTATTTTTAGGGGGCTACATCCTATCTTAGCGGAGACAGGGACTGAGTATCTCCTTTTGTATTATGAGTTGATATAATTTAAGTTAACAGTGCATTTGAATATATCATGAATATTAAATATATGTCCATTTTACACATATTTAATTATCACATTTTGCATTAGAAATTTTGATGCACATGTATGTTTATGATATTAAATGATGTAATATGTTTGATTATGTGTTGATGTGTTGCGATGAAAAAAGAATGACGTGAAATCCATCTATATTAATTTAGGTAATGTGAATCTTATGATATGATACATTATGATGGTATTTGATGAGACATGTTATGAAATGAGTATGATGATGTTATTACAGGGATTAGTCTAGTTAGAGCTTGTCTCACTGTGGCCCCCTAGATATGAATAAGAGAGTATTGGGATGCCTGATTTGAGTTAAACTCGCCACGACCCCACATTTAAATTTTAATAGAGTCAAGAGAGGGGGTCGACTCCCCATTTATATTTATGGATTATAGATGGATGGTGGATTCTATTGACTATTTTCATCATGGATAATATATTTTGCCTATTTTGTCGATGATGAATTGTGATATGATATTTCATATAGATAATAGTTGACATAGATATTTATTTAAATTATATTAGCTCATTGAGTTGAACACTCACCCCCGTTCACTATTTTTTAGGGTAACTTCCTCACTTCTTTTTTCAGAATTAACTCTGAAAACAAACTTCTTAAGGTTATTATATAATTTTATTACTTTTAATATTTTCCGCAATTACCGGTGTATTAGTCTTATGTAATATATATTATGTCAGCTTGTGGATGAATAGATCCTCACTTATATTATGTCTATAATGTGGATTGCATTTATCGCAGGATAATATTTTGTTGGAAAATGTACCTACATTCAATATTATGTTTGTTATTTATATTATGTTATTTGTGAGATATAATTAAATGATATTTAAGTAAGGTTTTTCAATTTTCTAGCGCCGATCATGATTACATGTCGAGGTCATGACATATACCAATCGAATATTTCATAATTATTTTACCAAACACTTCTTATTATCGAGTAAAATTCAATTTTCAAATTGATATTATTGTTATTATTTATTTTAATATTAAATTTAAGAAATTATAACTATACATTATTCTACTTTACTAATTAATGAATATTTAATTTTATTTCTAATAATAATAATTTTGTATTAATTTAAAAGATAAAAAATGAAATAATTTTAGAATTTTTTTATATTGTACTATCAAATTAACATTTAAATTTTGATAAAAACTAATTAAGTTATTCAATTTTTTTTTAATTTAAAAATTAATAATAATTAAATTAATGACTCAATTAATAAATTTAAAAGTCAAAGAATTCAAATAATTTTAATTGAAATTTAAAGATTAGATTCAATATGATATAGTAAATTTAAATATTAATTTAACATTTTGAATTTTAATTAATAAATTTTTTTATACTTATTATTTAAGGCAAAAATTTTCAACTATAATTTTATATTGTTATAAAATTTGCATAAAAAAATAATAGAGTATAATTATAAAAATACATAAAATTAAAATTAAAATTTATTTATTAGTCTTTTTAAAAAAATATAGTTTACAAAGATATTTATTATTAAAATTTTGTTTATTGAATTATTTAATTTCTTAAAATAAATAAATTGGGAAAAATTACATATGCTAATAAAACCTCCTGCACCATTAATATAGGACCATGAAAATTAATATTAAAAATAGAAATGATAATAAACAATGCCTTATCTATTGAACTAGTAAAAAAATTAATTATTTTTATATATTATAAAAAGTGATATAATATAAATATTATTCTAAACAAATATATAAATAAAAAATTATTATATAATTTATATAAATAATAATAATAATTATTATATATTTTTAAATTTATTTTTTAATATTTTTAATTTTATATATTAGTATAAAATTCAGATTATTAATCATAATTCAACAAAAAAAAAAAAAAGAGAGAGAGAGAGTTATAGGTGAATATAACAATGAAAATAATTAAAATGTATTAAAGTAATATTTTATCTTATTCATTTATTATTTTTATAGTGTTACTATTTATTTATTTAATTTATTCAAATAAAATTATTAATATGAAGAAATAAATATTTTTAAAAAACTCTTAAACCTTCATATTTAAAATTTATTAATTATTTTATATAAGATAATTATTTCAATCATTTTAATAAATACTTAAAATTATATAAATATTTAAAAATTCATAAAAAAAATAAATACAATAAGACACATTGAGAGAGCTTCATCTTTTTATACATTAACATAAAAATTCAGATTATTAATTATAATATTCAAAAAAATATAAAAGAATATAACAATGAAAATAATTAAGTAATTAAAATATACTAAAAATATTATTTTGTTCTACTTATTTATTTAATTTTATATTATTATTATTAGTATTATTATTATTTATTTTTCATTTAATTTGAAGAATCAATATTTTTTAAAAAAATCTTAAATTTTCATATTTAATACTGTGTTAATTATTATTATATATTTACTTTAATTATTTTATTAAATACTTAAAATTATATAAAAAATTTAATATTTATAAAAAGAAAAGATAAATACAATAACAAGTATAAAATTTTCTTTTTTCATATTTCAGCTTTAATAAAGATTTTTTTTCTTTTTTGCATAAAAATCAATTTTGAATTAAGTGTAACATCAATTTGGAATGACATGATAAAGTTATTTAAAATTATATTATGTTATTTAGTTTACTGAGAATGGTACATATTCCTAAATGAATTTTGAATTAAGTCCCACATTAATTTGGAATTACATTAGAAAATTATTCAAAAATATATTATGATATTTAATTTATTGAGAATATTACATTTTCAGAAAAATTGTCAAAAATGTGGATTTAATGATTTACTTCTTCATGGTAAAAAAATACTTTAATGCAGTGTCGACCATTGATTAAATATATAATTTTAAGAATTAATATATTAATGATAATAATTTTTAAGATATAAGATAAATAAAAATAGATAATTTTAAAAACTGAACTGAATTTGATGAATCTGTTTTTGGAAAATTTTATCAAATTTTTAATAATTAAATTTTTTTAAATTAAATTTAAATTAACCATTATTAAAATATTATAACTAATCATATTATATGTCCATTAATATTTTTATATATTTTAAATATAAAATTTCTAATATATTCCCTCACGACGGATCCACATGTGTATTTATTATTATCACGTAATTTGATATTTGTAAGATTACTTGCTCAAATAATTAGATTGCGAGCACAATTTCCAAATTATTCAATTAAGACAATTCTCCTTAATAATGCTGGTGAATTTTTCATCCCAAATTATATTTTTAATGATTATTATATGTCACTTGGGATAAAGTTGAACATCCTATAATATATGTTCACACGTAAAATGGCCAGCATAATCACTTATTAAACACATCCAATTAATAGATAGACTATTGATTGTGAGAATCAAACTCTCTACTTTCGTATGAGCACATACTATTTTACAAGCGGTTGCACTTATAAGTGTTAAACTAATAAGTAATTATAAGTTCTCCCTGCTATAATTGGCTTTTGGTAAAAAACTATATATTTCTCATTTAAAATTTTTTGGATGTGTGGTGTATGTCCAATTGCTCCACCACAAATAGGTCCTTAAAGAAGATTAGGAATATATGTTGGATATAAATTTCCCTTAATAATTAAATGTCTTGAGTTATTAACGGAAGATGTATTTATTGCATGATTTGCAGATTGTCATTTTGATGAAGCAACATTTCCAATATTAGGGGGAGACAATAAAAGATTAAAAAAGATAATAATATTGAATACTTCATCATTTTCGCATCTAGACCCTAGAACAAAACAATGTGAATAAGAAGTTTAAAGAGTAATTTATTTGCAAAAATTAACAAATCAATTTGCTGGATGTATTTGCTGA
The DNA here is from genome assembly GCA_948193065.1 of Aleurites moluccanus. NCBI lineage: Eukaryota > Viridiplantae > Streptophyta > Magnoliopsida > Malpighiales > Euphorbiaceae > Aleurites > Aleurites moluccanus. Next base: position 7,629 of record CANXYC010246118.1, on the reverse strand, counting down.
TTCAAAACGAGTAATAAAATTGTCACGACCCAAACTCCGAAATTACAACCTGCATGTAGTTAGAGCGAAATCTAATCACATAACTCCAAAATTTCTCCAATATATAAATTTTGATAGCAGAGACATTTTTTATTCTAGTGCACCATTTTTTTTCTAAATTAACTCAAATTTTAACACAAATTAACTAACATATAAACAAATATAACTCTAAAAAAATCTCTAAATTCAGAATTCATTTGTTCCCCTAAATATAATCCCAAAATCAGTTGTCTGATAAGTTCTTTGAATATTGGCAATAGTTAAAAATTTCCCTAAAATACCACTTGACCGTTCTCAAAAAATTTCCAAAAATAATTTCATAATATATAAAATATATACAATTATAATTATACCAAAATTCTGATCAATTGGAGTCCAAATGGTCATTCAATTAATTTTCATTTTAAGACTATACTATTCATATCATTTGGCCAGACAGTTTATATCATTTTAAATATAAAATTAGATCCGACTGTTAGATCGTTCTTAAATTTAAACAGAACAAAATAGATATCTATTAATCAAATATATCAAAATTTCATCGTCAAATATGGATCCAACTACAAGTTACAAAATTCGAAATTTCGATTACCAATAGATAACTGTATGAGTTCTAATTCATTATTCTAAAACTTATGAATTATGAATTTTAACTCAATTATATCATATTTTCTTATCTAAATCTTAAATTTTAATTATTTAAAAATCATAATCATATATATAAATCAATTATAAGATATTAAAATAATGGTATAACTTCTTATCTCTAAGAAAATTTCAAGAATTTGAAATAAAACCTTAAGAAAACCTCCAAAATCCAAGTCTGTATTTTCCTCTCCCTTCTCTCTCAACGTTTTTTTTTTCTTAATGGATGTCACTCTAAAAACTAACATTTATATACCACTAAAACAGAATAAAAACTCTAATCCTTAATTGCTCACTAATTCACCATTTAATTAATTTAACCCAAAAATATGTTATTTTCTAAAATTGACCACTAACATTATTTAAATTGTACTACAACTACAACATTTAATTATGCATCATATAAATTCTTCAAAGTCCAATTAATTATAACTCATATGAAAATACCAAAATACCCTTAATAGAAAAATTATCACAATATCCCTAAAATAACAAAAATACAAAATATATTCAATTGTCTCCATAATTCATATTTATATCTTAAATTACACTTCTAACCCATAACTTAAATTTAGTTTGTAAATGCACACAAAATATAATAAATATTCTTAAGTGAAAAATTTGAGATTTCACAAAAATTTCATATACCAGCTATCAATGTTCCAATTCGTATTGACGTCTTATAACGATAACTTATTAGTACTAATGAATACCAAGTATGCTTGAAGCGTGGAAAACCAATTGGTTCCAAGGATAAAAAATTTCGAAAGAGAAAATAAATAAATAATAAAAATAATTTTATTGAAAATGCAAATACAAACATAAATATATTTCCTGAAAAAGTATAAATATTTATAATAAATAAAAATGAAAAAATATTGATAAATTATGTTGGTTATAAAAAAAGATGGAATCGATATGAAATTGATGTAGATTATTATTTTACATATAGTATAACATTAAATATTATGAATGAAAATGATGATTTTAATTTACGATCTGTTCAAAAATATCAAAATAGAGTTGATTGACTAAAATAGAAAGATCCAATACAAAAATAATTTGATTCTCTTGAAAAAATTAAAGTTTTTGGACTAATAATCTAAACATCTGAAGGTGTAAAACCGATACGGTACATATGAGTATTTGTGCAAAAAGAAAATGAGAAATTGTAAGATATAAAGTAAGACTTATTGCACAATAATTTTCATAAAGATCCAAAATCGATTATAAAAAGACATACTCTCATATGGTGTATGTAATAACATTTTGATTCCTTATTAGTCTAACAATGTATGAAAGACTTATTATACACTTAATAAATATCATCACTGACTTATTATTTGAGTAAAATATAAAAATACTCAAACTCACTTTAATTTATTATTTGAGCTATTAAAGTTTCGAACATGACCCAATTATAATTAAGATAAATTTAAATATTTTATGAGTTAAAAGTTAAGTGTCTTATAATCAGTTACGCGGCTAGTTTTCATGGCATTAGTGAATATTTTCACCAATTTAGATGGTCAAAGCTGACTTTCTAACATGTTTATGCTGGATTGTGTTGCACCATTCCTCTTCCATAAATCATTTTTTTTTGGAAGAAATGATAAATCATTAATTAATATAAAATACTATTAGATATATTTTAGATATTGAGCAGTAGAAGTGGAAGTCAAACTGATTAAAATTAAATTAAATTAAAATTGATAGTCTCATAATTTATTTAATTTAATTTAATTTAAAAAATAGATATCGATTTGATTTATAATTCGAGCAATTTTTCTTGATTTCAAATCGAATCAAATCGAAATTATATATATATTTGATTTTATATACAATCACATATTTGTCAACCTAATATTAATTTAAATTTTTTTAAAAAGATCATCATGAAAATTAATTAAAGATAAATAAAAAATTTAATATTGAGGAAAAATATAAATTTTGGGTATATTAATTAATAGAATAAATAAGTTTTACATTATATAATATTAAGATATTTTTGAATTTTTTTATTACTGATATTTTATTGGTATTTTATCTAAATTTATAATAAAATAATGATAATTTATAAAAAATATTTTTAATTTAAAACCGGTAAATCGAAGATATTTAAATTAAATTAAATTGATGATTTAATTTTATTTAAAAAAATTTTAAATTAAAAAAATTGATTTGATTTGATAATAATTTTAATTTTACTTAAAAATTTTTAAATTAAAAAAATTAATTTAATGTAATAATAATTTTTTAAGTTGACTAAATTGAACCGGTAACACTACTCTTGAGTGGTCAAAGGAAGTTATCCTATGGAAGGAAACGTACGTTATTCAAAAGATTCAGCACATGGTAATTGATAGAACGTCAATGGTGCCAATTGGCTTTCATCTTGAGTAATTATTGTGTATTTTATTTATTTATTATTAAGCTTTTATTTAATTATATTTTATCAATTTAAATTTTTTATTATTATATTAAAAACTCGAAAAATTATTTTTTCTATTTTTCCTTTTGTAGAATTTTTTATTTTAAAATAACTCTAATATTTAATTATTTGTTAATTTATTACTTTAATTACTTTAATTATTTATTAATTTGTTATTTTAATTTATTTAATGTTTAATTTATATAAATAACATATTTCCAATTTTACCATTTTCATTTTTTAATACTTTGAAAAATAATAATATATCTTAAATTACTTTCACAATATAATAAATCTAATTAATAAATTAATTTTTAAAAAATATACATTAAAAATTTATATACATATTTAACTTAAGTTTTTTAAATAAATTTGAACAATTATTTATTCACATCATGTATACACCATACACTATGGATAGTAATTAAAAAAAATATTAATTAATTATCTAAATATATTTAATAAATGGCTAATGATTTTTTTTTTTCAAAAATACTATAACTAAATTAATTCAGTTGGAATCAGTTTGACCCTAAGAACATATTAATAATTTTGAATTGATTTATTAAACAAATGATGTGCAATTGCCAATCATCTACTAGCTTTATCACTTGTACTACAGATAATAGAAAAGAAAAATCTTTGGGACTTCTCAAACAGAATTTTGTCAAGATCTTCATTTGCTCTAAAATGAGTAAGAAATTGACATTGTTAATTCTTCGTGGATTTCTTAAAAAAATTAGTTTAATTATTATTCAGGAGTAGGGATGAAATCAGAAATTTATTTATGGGTGGGCTAAAATTTAAATTTTTTTTATATAGATATAAAAAATTTTAGGAAATTAATTTTAGGTAGGTCAAAACTATATAAATAGCGGAATTTTGGTAGATCGTGTGAAATTTTTTTTTTACATATATTAGAATTATTTAATATACCTAACAATTTATAAGTTTCAACTAGTTACTATTTATAAAACAATTAAATTATTTGGAGTTAGTTTTGAGCCTACTCATTACAAGAAGTTAGTTGCTATGCAAACAAAATGACTCAAGTTCATTAGGAGAGTCTTGCATCTATTTACGGCCCTCGGTATCATAACCAAGGCATAACATAATGCTTAAGGTATAACATAATGCTTAGCTTGTTATCAAGGTATAACATCATGTAGTCGGCTGTCCATTTCTATTTCTGGCTTGGTGTGATGTGCTAAATGGGAATGGTATTCAATGATTTATTACATTGTTCCTAAGGTAACGCTCAGTTAGATTCTACAGTGACGCTCTTATTATCTGGTTTTATTTTTTGGTCAATGTTTTGCTGCAGAACATTATTATCAGTAGGAACTAGGAAGCTGATTTGACTGATAAATTTTGCAGCTCTGAGAGAACTTTTTGCTCATTACATGGAAGCATGGAGATCATGGTAATACTGAAGTATCTGGCATGAAACCAGTAGAAAAAAAAAAAAAAAATCTCCTAATTCTTTACCTGTGTGCATTTCCTGATGAGCTTATTTAGATAGCATAGGACTCCCCTTAACTTTTTTGGACAGTGAGGGGCAAAGAAAAGAGATGAAGTCTTAAGTTGGACAAAGTAGTTGATGTCCCAACTTATTGTGCCCATCCACCGGATATTTCTTTTGTTTTAGAGTTCAGATTGCACACATTTTCTTCTGATTGTAGTTACAAATTCACATTCAATTTCTATAAGTTGGTGTATCTAGCAGGTGTTGTGTCCTTCCCTATATAAGGGCAAACTGTCCTTGCTGCTGGGGAAGAATGTTCATAAGAAGTTCTTATCCATAACTTTAATATGTGTTATAAAAAATTTTATAAACTAGATTTGAAACTTGTTTGAAATCTCTGACTGTTTATTTATGTGCATAGCTCTTGTGAAATTAACTTGAAGTGAACTCCCCACCGCTCTCCACAAAGTATTATTTTTTTAATTATTTACTTTTTCTATTTATATTTAAGTCTATTTATGTATTGATGCATTTTTTAATTTTTATGAACATAGATAATTTGCATTTTTTTTTATTTGTAACTTTTCAATTGATCAAAATTATTATGTTATTTTATGTACATGATATATGAATATGAATGTTAATGACATGTTATTTTAAAGGAAATGGATCATGGAATTTTTAGAATTAAAAAACAATATTTTTAACAAAATTATCATATATGTAAACGATATATGAATGTGAATGTTAATATAATGATGTTTTAGAGGGTGTGAGATATCAAATGAAATCTTATAAGATAATTTATTAACATGTTGATTTGGAGTAAGAAGGTGGTTTATGATTTTTTTTGAAGTCTAAAAATCAACCATATAGTTTAATAATGAAATGAGATTTAAGGAAAAAAAAAAAAAAAAAGAGAGAGAGAGAGAAATCATGGATCGAGTTAAATTCATTCTTATCAGAATATATTTGTCAAAATATAAAGCTAAGGTAATGGTGTAGGCATAAAATTTTCTACTATCTTTTACAATTTTATATAAAAACAAATTACTTTATAAATATAACCAAACAGCCTTGGATCCTTATCATATCATTAAGAATAAATTAATTTATTAATTATTTTTTACAAAAATTATTAATTAGAGATTTTCAGCATTGTGAAGGAATTGAACTTATATTATTGTTAAGTTTTATATATATTAGTATATAAAAACTATTTAAGTATAAAAAAAAGCATGTTGATTCGTAGGTATTTGGAATTAATTATTATCCGTGTTAAAATAAAATATATAATATTAAAAAATTAATATAAATTATTTTTAAATAAAAAAATTATTTATTATATATACATATTATTACTTAAAAAAATCATAAAATTTCATCAAAATTATAATTTTTTGCAGAATATTTCAATTTTGATAAATTAAATTATAAAGTTGTTAATTTGGGCAAAATTTGATAAAATCTGAAATCCGGTTTAACAACCGGTGCTTGCAGCTGATGTGATATTAAATAAATTAACAAAATTAGACTGGTCAGATAGTATGTCTGATATGGCAAAATTTATATCAAGAAATACTAAAATTAGCTTTATCTTGTTTTTTTAAAAAATAGCTTTATCTCCTACTCTCGTCAACGTCGTCCATATGAACACTGTAACATTCTCATATCAAACGTTGATGCTTTGAATCTCATCCAGGTTGGTCTAACTCTCTCTGACTCCAACGACAATCTTCCAGATCATGACACCATTAACTGATTCATCTGGGAATTCAATTTCGACGTTTCTCGTGACGCTCACACTCCTGACTCCATTGAGTTACTTTGGATAATCCATTGAGTTACTCCATAGATCATATAGAATCATCAAATAATCAATCCATGACTCCATCGAGTTACTTCGATAGAAATAGAAAAGAGGGGTTACTCTCCCCGATTCGCTGAATTGATAATGTCTTTGGGATTGGTTTATAACGAGTCAGTGAGTTGGGTAACCTTTCATAGTGCTTCTGATTTCTCTAGGTGCTGGATCTAGTCTTGACTGCTAACTTTGTGGTGGCCTTTTGGGTTTTGGGCATCGACATCATCGTCAGCCTCGATGATGAAATTTGTTCGGTAAATGGAGGACTCAGCCAGGAAAAGGAGGGCTATGAAGAAGGCTAAAAGGATGGTGAGCTTTGACATTATTGAAAACTTGAAATGTTTATATTACGAACATGATGGAAATATTATAATTGGTATTTGAGAGAGCTGAAGATAAAGTTTAACACTCCAATATCCCTAATCACTAATATAGTAGGTAGCAACACTCCTTATAATGAATGATATAGTAGGTAGGCAGTAACACTCCTTATAATGATAATCATATGTTTTCTCGGACGTACGTCGCCTAGGGCAACATGGCCCTCTCTAGATAGGACAACAATAACTTACACTCTATTAGCTAAGTCACCGAAATATATGATCTAATGAATTTTCACGTTTTATCATAAATGTAGTTCATATTTTGGTTATGATTTAGTAGGTACAATGAACATAAATTGACCCAAATAGTTTCTCATTAACAATAAAACAATATCCAGTAGCCTTTTAACTCAATAACAATATTCAATAGCAATGAAATAATAATGCTTAACAATGTACATGATTCAAGGAACAATATCCAAGTTCATTTACAATTAAACAGTAAGGTTTATTAATAAATAGGGATTCAATGAACAATAACAATGAAACAATTGTAATACCAATAGTAATAATACAACTTGAAGAATATACATATTAATGAGAATGAACAAATACAAATCATAGTGGCTTATTATGCATTAACATATTTCATAAGTCATCTTACTTTACTATAAACCTTTCAATAAAGTTCGAATTACCTTAACTTTGCATAAATCTCATTAATATCCTTGGCTTACCTTGCTTACATAAAAAATTATGTAAACCTTAAAATTATGGCTTTTATACCAATAGCTATAATACAATTTGAAGAATATAAATATATATATATATATATATATATATATATATATATATATATATA
>CANXYC010246111.1:0-23247 GCA_948193065.1 Aleurites moluccanus | reverse complement strand
GACTTTAAACCACTTCTATGCCTAAAATTAGGTCATATAACATGCATAACTATCAATTTCATGCATATATACATCATATGAACATATTATAAAGAAAGAAAAAATTTCCCCCTAAATCCCCCTTAAGGGTCCCTATAGGGTTTAAGTTGAGGTGCTACATTTCTTCGAGGTACTGGTAGCTTATGCAACACCCGTACCCTAGGACTGTCGCAGCTCCCGGGTTGGGTGGTGACAAGTTATTGGATGAGTGATTGTAGCTTATAGGAAGTGATTTGTATGTTTGTATTGAATATGTAATGTGTTTAGGTGCTTATGACCAATAAAGTTCAAAATGCTTTGGCATGAAACCTAGACTTGAACATGATCCCAAACTTGCTTGATTATGCTTATAAGATGTGTTATTATTGTTGTATGGAAAGAAAATTGGGTTTAAACTCCTTTTGAGTGTTGTTTTGGAATGGCCAATTGACATAGTGACATTAGGGTTTTGAATATGAAAGTTGATATGTGTATCTTGTTTGAAATGAGTGTGTATATGTGATATGTTGGTTTAATATAGTGTCATATCAGAGAGTTGGTATGTGCGGAGAGTTGGTATGTGTATAGGGGAATCCTCCGGAGCAAAGGAGAAAGTAACAGAGCAGTAGGTGCTCGGAGCCTCGGAGGGGCATTTTAGGCTTTTTGCATAAGGTGGGTTTATATATATGTTATTGCATTTCTAGTTTAAGGTATTAACATTTGGACATGTTATATGACCTTTAATCATGTTGGACTGATTTTAGACCAATATGGTCAAAGTTGCCCTTAAACGTGCCAATCGACCAAAACTGGGGTTGCCGAAGCGGCATAAACTGACCTAAAATTGGAATGGGCATAAAAACTATTCTATAAACTGTTTTGATTTCAAATCAAGCCCAATCACCTTATATATATGTTTACTTGTATCTTAGATGTTAAATTTGCATCATATATGTTGAAAACATGTAAAACTAGAAAGTCACTGAAAAATGGGAAACGGACCCGTAATTTGGTAAGTCGCTGGGACAGCGCAACTGGGTCCGACGGGCCAATTATGCAAGTTGTTCTTGATTGACTCTGTATTTGTTTATATTGATATATTGACTATATTTCACCTTATATGAGATGTACTTGTTGCATTTTCATCATATTTTGGAACATTTGCATATGGTAACATAATACGGCTACTTCGATGGTGTAGCGGGTAATTCCATCGACCGTGTGCACACTGGTACTACTTGCCCTAGCTAGAGATAAGGATATAGCTTTAGCCATAAGGATTGATCCTCCTATGACATTTATATGGAAATGGAGACATGGATAGAAGTGACAATACTACTTGATTATTTGACCCAATCCTGTTTTACCTTATGCATTTGATCTATTCTATTATATTGTCATATCTTATCATATATGTATAAATGTCATCATACCTATTATTGTCATCAATGATCAAATGTGTATTCAAAAATTAGTAATGCATTTCATATTTATAGATTCACTGAGTATTTTTATACTCACCCCATAGTGTTGAAACCATTTCAGGGAAAGAGTGAGACACAGACATCCTCGGCTACTTTTGTACTTTCAGCCACAGAGTAGATGTATAGTCCTTCCCTAGTGTAGCATAGAGTACTCCATGATATTATTTGTAGATATTTATATGTATGATTTGTGGACATGTATAGAATGTAATTATATGTTATGATGTCAATGCATATATATGTATATACTGTAACGGGGGGTGCAGCTGCTATGGTATGCCTATTTTGTATTGTCATATGTATGGACTGATATTACTAAGAACAATTATATGATTTGTGATGTATGAAGTTGTTGTATGAGTTTACATATGTATGGTATGATATGAGTTGTTTATTGGAGGTTGACCTGGGAGATTATAATTGTTTTAGAAGTCTTTTTCTCTGTTTTAGCATGGGATAAATGTTAAGGTTACAGGGGAAACTTTGTCCATTTTTCTATAAAACTTAAGAGTTGAAAAAAAAAATTCATAAAAATGGTTAGGTGTAATGAAAACATGTAACTTGGGTTCTTCGTGGTACTGGTTGTGTGAACTGTTCTATTACCCTAGGACCATCATAGCCCTATAGTGTGGGATGTGACAATATAAGTCCGTATTCCAAAGAAAAAGACCAAATTGCCCTTTAGTTCAAATGAAGCACCTTAATCGAGCAGCTTGTCGGGAATTATTTTCTACTGGGTTTAATTCTCTAACAAAACTTCAAATAAATAAGATATCATCATTTTCATGTCATAACGTTCTTTTCTACCTTCAAATATCATGTTAATTTCCATAAAACTCGAAGGGATGTGAAATGACCATTTTGCCCCAGTTCACCAAAAACTCAATTTTTCCTGATTTCTTCATAACAGCATTTAAACCACCTTTACACGTATAATACTTCCTAAAACATGCATATAAATTCAATTTAGACATAAACATGCATTAACACATATCATTTAAACAAAGAAAGAACCCTTTAGGTTTGCCCTTTAGAGTTTTAGTTCTAAGCCTTAACTGAGGTGTTACAATTTGATTTATGAGTCTCAAAGAGAGAGCTTAGATTAGGATTTCAAGTGGTGAAAATGGAGGAAGGGGGAGTATTTATAAGAGAGCAAAAGGGAAATTTGGGCATTCAGGATGGCAAATCCGCCATACAAGAGTGGCAGATATGCCAGGGGTGTTGGCAGCGAGCTGCTCAACATTAATGGATTTACCAAGCCTAGCTAGTGGATCCGTTAGGTTGGCCGACAGATCTTGGCAAGCTTGCGTGGGATCTAGTTCTTCGGGCCATCTTTCAGTATTTTGAGCCTCTTGCAGGTCTCGTTTGGTCCACCAAAAAGAAAACAGATCCAAGAAAGGAATCTATGACCAAACAGTGGTCTCTCCAAGAGTTACTCGAAATCATTAAAAGATCTAACACCAAAGATGGTCCTACCAATAAAGATTCAAATCAAATTTCTTAGATCCAAATAGTTCTACTAAACAAAAAATCTAAACAAAGGGTCCAGATCAAGATGGTCAAATATTCATAAAATGATCTTCAATAAGGATCCAAACCAAGAAAGCCCATAAAAAGAAAGAGTCGTGATTCTCCATATTTTCTTGGTCCAACCATAAAGCATATCTCATAACTCTACTATTAATGGTCATCAGACACCAGGCCCATAAAATATTGGGCTAGCCACCAAACTAGATGGAATAGTTGGCTGCAAGTTCCAAGCCATAAAAGCAAGCAAGTCTAGAATTAGACCATTCTAGTGGAGCCAGACCGATATTTGTAACTAAACAATATCGTGAGTTTATCCTCCATAATTCCACTAAATTTGGTATTCAAACCACCACAAAATAGGTATAAAAACAACTTCATCATGCCAAAGTAAACAGCTAATCCCTTTCCTACACTTTTAATAGTTCTTCATTATTATTTACTATCTTCTCGGAGTATTGACTTGATCGTCAGATTCTCTCATCAAAATAAATTATGTTTAGTATATTCATTTATCTTGCAGACTAACCATTGAGAGGAGCTTTGGTATCAGTAATCAAATAGAAGTTTTAAGTATATGGATTATCTTCACATGTGAAAAACAAGTTTCTGAAAAGAGAAAATAGTAAATTTAAAAAATATATATATATGAAAAGTTGAGAAATCTCAAATTAAAGTTTACATGGATAGTTGGGAAACCTAAAATCTATACTAAACCTTGAAACTTGTAGTTATATTTTAACCTACACTTGTGTTAGGTTTTATTCTTAATTAAATGATTGTAAACGTGACCGATATATATATATATATATATAAAAGAATTGAAATATTAAATTGATTTTAATATAATGTGAAAAATCTTAAAATCAATTTAAAATTTTAAACTGATATATTATAATGCCATGCACTATATTAAATTTTCAAACCTTTAGTCATATTTTAATGTGTGATTTTATTTTTTATTTTTTTTTTTTATCTCTAATAGAAAAGATAATATATAGAAGATGGTAATTAAGGAAAGATAAAAAGTATCAGTATATACCAACACATTATAATTTCATAGTGAGTGGATTACATATGTATCCCAACACCATTAGCTAGCAACATTGAGAACCTTCTAAATTATACTATATATATACACCTACCCATTAGCTTAAAAATTGAAAAAGACTCGTCAAAGAAAAGGAAAATTTCATTCTCGCCTAAATTGATTTTGATGAAATTGACTCAACTTAATCAAATGAAATTAACATTTTAGGATTCTTTTTCATTATTATTGGTCTACTACTAAGCGTCACAATTTAGGCCTCTTGTAGGTCATGGTCCTTTCGAGACTCACTAATGCATTTGGTCCTAATCCATTTAGTTTTCAATGCCATTGCACATGTCAATTAAAGTTTATAGAAATATTATATATAAATATTTTATTATTATTTTTTAACTTTTCCATGTATTTATATTTTAATATTAAAAATTATCAAAAAATAATATTTTAATTTTATAACATATAATATTTAATGTATATTATATAATAAAAAATATAATAAAAATTATTTAAAGCGAAAACTTGCAACTACTATTTGATTAATTAAGGACAAGAAATATTTAAAAGGATAAAAAATCACATTTCATTAAAAATAAATAAAAAATAACTCTTCGCAACCGTAACATAAATTGGAAACTAAAAAAATAAATCCTAGCCACCACATCTTTTCTCTTTCAAAGGTCTTCTTTCCACTTATGAAGATTATTATCATTTGAATTGATATTCAAAACTTTATATTATCTCTTTACATTTTTTTTTAATAAATCTGTCTTAATTTGTATCTTTGTATATATATATAGTATTGATATCAGTAAATCAATATGAGTTGCTAACGTGGGAATTATTAGGCGTAATTCATTGAGGTGGCAAATTCCTTGAGTCGGCTTCAGTGACTCTGGTTTGTCAATTGGTTGAATTAACACAGAGAAAGAATTGTGTGGTAAATTTGATTACGTTTAGTGAATTATGAGGTTGATTGGATAGTATTTTTTTTATTAATTTTTTAAAAATAATTTTGGTATTTCTATTAAAAAATTATTAATTTATTTTAAGTTAAATAAATAATATTTTATTTTAAATCAAATAAAATGTGTTTGAATCGGGTCAATAAATTATACAGATTAACTATATATGTTAAGAATATTATATAGGAAAAATATTCTATATTAATTAAATACAAATATATTAAGTAATTAATATATAAATGAATTTTTAAATCTTAACAAATTAGTTTTTGAGATTAGTATTTTCAAATTTATATTAAAAAAATTCAATATGGTATCAGAATTTAATCGATTATTACACATCTCTCATTATATCATAAATCATATTGGGTTCAATTCTCTTCCTTGATCAAATATAGGTTTATTCTCGAGTTTCTAATTTATTATTCATCAAGTATGGATTATCCTTGGATTTTTAATTTTTTTACTTGGTATGGATATTTCTCAAGTTTTAAATTCTCTCTTAATTCGACCCATATCATAAATTTGCAAATATTAATTGGGCTAATAAAAAAAATTATCTTCACCTAGTTGCCATCTGAGAGACTATTAAGAATATTATATGGAAAAAATGTCTCTCATTGATTAAGCTAGTTTTTAAAATTGATTCTTCCAAATCTATATTAAAAAATTCAATATGGTATGGAATGAATCAAGAGAGAATTTAAAGGCCGAGTAACATCCACATCAGTTGAAAAAATTGAAATAAGTCCAAAGATAACCCATATTAGATGAATAACAAATTTGAAACTCAAGGATAAACCTATATCGAGTCAAGAAAAAGAATCAAACCTAGTCTGATTTATGATATAATGAGAGGACACATACCAAATAAATAATAAATTTAAAACCTGAGGATAAACTCGTACCAGGTCAAAAAAGAGAATAGAACTTAATCTGATTTATGATATAATGAGAGGCAATGATGGATTCAGGAAAATAAAATGAGGGAGGGGGAATGCAAGTCCAATTCAATAGTATAGTTAGGTCAATGATGGCAGCAACAACCACAACAATGGCAATAACAACAGGGCCAACCATGGCACTAATAGATGAGAGAATTAGCACATAATAGGCTTGAATTTCTATTTGAGTTAAAGAACAATCTTCTTGGATGTATATTTTTTGGTATATTTTGTTTGATTTAGTCATTCTATACGATTTACAACACTTGAAAAAGATGATAATTCTATTTTGTCCCTTTAAGCATTATTCAATTATTAATTATATGTATTGTAATAGCTCGCACCTTATAGGTACAATAGGCTTTGTCCCACATTGGCAAAGGATATAAAATGTAAATAGTTTATATAGTCCAATTGATTACTGTTAATATATTTTTCTTTCCTCATTTAGCTTTTTTTTTTTATAGCTGTATATTCCTTGATTATTTCTCTAGGATTTTCATTACTGCTGTATATATTTTTGCTATAATTATTATTGTATTTCTTTCTATGTTGGGCCTAGGATTAAGGGATCTGATTATTCTTACTATATTAAACCCTGATTATTCTTACTATATTAGACTCTAAGATTAAGGGATCTGATCATTCTTATTGTCTATATATGTTGTAATTCTCCTGTGTAAAAGAGATAGAACTTATTTCAGAAATTCTCTTTTATTTTGTCTTGGTATCAAAGCTAAAACTCTGAGATCATTTCATCTTGTGTCTGGTTCCTTATCTATCTCTGAGATCTTAGTGTTTAGTTCTTGGTTTCTTGTGTTCTTCTATTGTGTTTTCTTGGACTTGATCACTTAGTTCTTGTTTCTGGTTGAATCATGTCTTTGGAATGATTTGAACACTTTCTTGTTCGATTTAATGGCAAGAACTATTATGCATGGGCATTCCAATTTCAGATCTTTGTCAAGGGAAAAGAATAATGGGGTCATATTGATGGGACAGATCCTTCACCTGACAGCGAGAAGGAGAAGGAGAAATATGTGAAATGGGAGGTGAAGGATGCTTAGATTATGTCTTGGATCTTTAGAAGTGTGGAACCCGCCATGCTTCTCAATCTCAAGCCTTATAAGACCACTAGAGAAATGTGGGGTTACTTAAAGGAAGTTTACAACCAAAGCAAATGTCACGACTCGGTTTCCCGAGCCGCGACGGTTCTAAGGTACGGAAAATGCCAATCGCGACCAGCACCTGTAGAACCCATCAATACTATCAATATCTCATACATCGCAGTGGAAACATACATCTTACTTAACATCAATCACATACACTATACAATCTTTTACTCTATCATTCATTCTATAACTTTCTGAAATTTACATATTCATATCATTAATATTCTCCAATATTCCCATACATATATGTTCATACTCAAACTATACCATACAAAACCCATGGAGCCGCTAAGATATGAATCATACAAAATAAGACAGTGTTTATAATATTACACTGATACTAGATCTGCAGAATCCACAGAGAGTCGAATGTGGTGGAAATCTGCTTCCTACTCTGTACCTGAGAGGGCAAATAGTGAGAGGGTGAGTATATATGATACTCAGTGAATCTAATATGCATTAACAAATATCAGAAATGGAATATCAATAAGCAGTAAGCAGATAAAAACAAATGGGTCAATCTGCTCCGAATCTCTGTACATATAGAATATGACTGTAAGTAAACAATCATATCAATAGAATCATTAACACATAAACAAAATGGAAATGACATAACAATGAAACACAAATCACATGGAACAGATGGAAGTGACAGATATAGAGCCATGAAACTCATAGAAATGTGCCAAGCACAAATTGCTATAAAACTCGTAGAAATGTGCCAAGCACAAATCGCTATAAAACTCGTATAAACATAAGACTGTACGAGTCTTATGACTAGAATATCCCTTCCTAGTACAGGGTATCAAATCAATACAATGTGCACAAGGTCGACAGCATGTACTCACTACCCTATCGAAGTGGCAGCTCTGTCAAATCACCTCGGAGTCGTCAATAGAAGCAATACATATCAATAGATACCATTTCAAAACAATGGCATCGGCATTATCAATAACTCATCAGAAATCAATTGAACGAGTATGAAGTCAATGAACATCAATATAGGAAGAAATTAACAATTATATTACAATTAGCAATTAAAATCAATTCAAGAAGTTGGCTCAATTGGCATGCCAATGTCGCTGGCAACTATGGCATTCAAACGATAGGTCTATGGAAGAAATAAATGGTAAGTCTGTGAATTTGAATTAGGCATTATTCAATAGACATTTTGGCAAGGTTTTGGGACAACATTGAAATTTGCCCTAGTTTCCATCAACAAGTACACAATGTAGGTTATTCAATAATCACTTGGTTTCCAACAATCAACAACATACAAGGGATCAAAAAGGCATAGGAAACCAAAGGAGAAACATGACAAAAATCAAGTGGCAAATATGGTTCGGCCATAACATGACTTCCAAGATTGGTTTTCATAATTCAAATCAACACTTTTGGCATGACAAATGATGCATATTAAACTCACCTAGCCCTCCAAATAGCCTTTGCACAATCAATTTCACCAATTCAATCGAAATGCCCAAATTAAGCTACTTTGAATTTTACCTTTGTCAAATCTCTAATGCTAAATGAAACAAACCATCAATTACTCATCTATTCACATCCAATTAACATATTTAATAACCAATTTACATATTCTATTTCATATACTCAATTTTTCCCAAATTTCACAATTTAGGGTTTCCTCAATCATTAATATTTAATATATTTTCTTATAGTTTTAACCATCTTATATTCTCTATTTTTATTTCCTAATATCAATTTAATTTTATTCTTAAAGAAAATCTGAGAATAGAAACGGATTTTACTGTTCACGTCACTATTCATCAAGGTTCAAAATTTCTGGTATCTCCCATAAAAACCCAAAATTTATAGCCTTAAATGTTCATAATCAGTTCTAAATAACTTACAAATAACTATTCAAATCCCCCAGAACTTGATCTAAAAGAGAAAATGAAATGGAGAAAAATTTACCTTATTTTCCCCAAAAATGCTCTCCTGTCGAAATCTGGGCTAAAAACGGTGATTGGAACCTTTTAAACAAGTTAATCTAATGATTTAATGCATAAATTTTAAGTACTAATGTATTAAATAACAAATGAATCAAATTGGAAAGAGACAGTGAAAGAAACGAAGAAGAAAGAAAAACTGAGAAGAAAAATCATGAAAAGAAAATGGGTGCTGCATGCCTTAAATAAGCTACTGCCACTTAATTTTTCCACTCTGCCATTCCCAGTTCGCTAATCCCAGTCCACATATGCCAACTCGCCATTGCTAGCTCGCCATCTCCAGTTCGCATATGCCAGCTCGCATTGCTACTTCGCAATGTCGTCTCACATTGCCACTTCGCATACTCGCAATACCTCCTCGCATATACCAGCTCACAAATGCCACTTCACCACTTCGCTATTGCCGGCTCGCATTGCCACTTCGCAAATCCCACTTCGAATTTTCAGCTCGCCTTTCCACTTCGCATTTCCCACTTCGCATTTCCCAGCTCGCATTTCCTATTCGCATTTCCACTTCGCACTTCTCAGCTCGCATTTCCTCTTCGCATTTCCACTTCGCACTTCCCAACTCGCATTTTCCACTTCGCATTTCCCAGCTCGCATATGCCAGCTTGTAAATGCCAGTCCATAAATTTCTGGCTCAAAATCTCCAGATTTTGCCGAGCTGAAACCCCATTCTCGCTAACTCATACTAAGTCCAATCATAATTTGAGCTACAGATAACCAGCTCCTTAACTCTTTTATCACTTAAACTTTATCCTTAAAGATTCAGCATATTAAAAATTTAAATTCAGCAAAACTTCTTATTTTTGCTCCAACTAAATTTCTAAAATTATTATTATTCATTCCAGAAATTTAAATCCATATACTTGAGAAATTTATTTATTTCCCAAAAATATATTATGTATTTATTGGGTGTTAAAGCAACACAGCACAAAGGTTTCAATTGGAACTCGAGTTGAGATAACTTAATCAAGAGAGTATGTAAATCCAAGAGTTTTATTCTTCCTTTGGAAATCTTTGGGCTGAGTACACCGATATTGTGTATGCAAGTGTACCTCCGAAAAGACTCATTGTTATCCAAAGTTTGTATGAAACTAGCAAGCTTGACCAGTTTTTATTGAAGTTAAAGGGGGAGTTTGAAGCAATCAGGTCCAACTTGATGAGCAAAGATCCAGTTCCTTTATTGGATATTTGTATAGGAGAGCTTCTCAAGGAAGAACAACGGCTTATTACACAAGCTGTCATAGAGCAGCAAGCTTAAAATTCTACTCCAAATCCTGTTGCCAACACTACTCAAGGGAAGTCTAAAGGAGGAAGAGATATGACTAACGTCCAATGCTATAGTTGCAAAGAGTTTGGACACATTGCCACTAATTGTACTAAGAAATTTTGCAATTATTGTAAGAAAACAGGGCATATCATCAAAGAATGTACAATTCGGCCTCCAAAGAAATCTGAAGCATCCTACAATGCCTCGGTGGCTGGTTCCTCGAATGCTTCTAGTCCTGGTCAATCTTCTATTACTCTTGAAATGGCCCATAAATGATAGTTTCTGCCTTTTATGCTTTAGGCATTTCAGGTAACAAAAATTATGCTCCTAAGCCTTGGTATTTTGATTTTGGTGCTTACAATCACATGACCAACACTGCCTTACATCTTACTAATGTTCAAAAATATAAAGAAAATCTTAAAATTCATACCGTCGATGGTAATTCCTTACCTATAATAGTTGTTAGTGATATTATAGCCACTTTAAATAATGTTTTTGTATTTCCTAAGTTGTCCATTAATCTTATATCTATCGACCAATTAGTTGAAAACAATTATACCATTCAATTTTCAAATTCTAGTTGTCTTGTGCAGGATCAAGTATCCAGGAAGATGATCGCAAAAGGACCTAAAGTGGGACGTCTTTTTCCTTTACTTCTCTCTCCCTCTCAGGTGTCAAATTATGTTGCTTGTAATGTTGTTCAATGTTATGATAAAGTGTGGCATAGGCGTTTAGGACACCCTAATTCTCATATACTTCGTGTCTTATTTAAATCTAGTTTACTTGGGAATAAAAACTCGACTTCTAATGATATTGTTGATTATGCATCTTGTAAACTTGGTAAAAGCAAAACTTTTCCTTTTCCATTGAATAAAATTCGCACCACCAAACCTCTTGAACTTGTACATACTGATGTATGGGGTATTGCACCTGTAATTTCTCATGAACATTACAAATATTTTGTTACATTTATTGATGATTTCACTCGTTTTACTTGGGTATATTTTCTTCGATCTAAAAGTAAGGTTTTCTCTGTGTTTAAAGTGTTTCTTGCTTTAGTTGAAACACAATTTTTTGCCAAAATCAAAATCTTGCAATATGATTCAGGTGGTGAATATATGTCTAATGAATTTCAATCTTTTCTTCAAACTCATGGGGTATATCACAACATTCTTGTCCTTTCACTCCATAACAAAACAGTGTGGCTGAAAGAAAGAATCGTCATCTTCTTAATATTGTTTGAACTCTTCTAATTAAGACTTGTGTTCCTTCTCGTTTTTGGTGTGAAGCTTTATCTACTGTTGTTTATTTGATTAATAGATTACCATCTCCAAACTTGAAAAATGATTATCCTTACCTTCACTTATTTGGGCATGCACCAAATTATTCCAATCTTCATGTTTTTAGATGTGTTTGTTTTATTCATCTTCCTACACATGAGAGAAATAAACTTACTGTCCAATCTGTCAAGTGTGCTTAATAAGACAACCACTGCAGCAAAGTCAATATGATTCTTCTCTCTTCTTTCATAAGACAACCACTAGTATAGTATTTCTCTTAGTTTATGTTGATGATATTATCATCACTGGTAATGACATGGGGCTAATCATTAAGCTTCAAAATATGTTGTATAGTACATTTCAAATGAAAGATCTTGGGCATCTCACATACTTTTTGGGGCTAGAAGTACACTCTTGAGATCATGGTTTGTTCTTAAATAAGCATAAATATATCCAAGATCTCATTGAGTTAGTGGTTTAAAGGATGCTACTGCTGTTGATATACCAATGGAGGTGAATGTGAAATACAAAAAAGATGAAGGTGAGCTTTTGCTTGATCCTTTCTTATATAAGCGTCTTGTTGGTAGTCTTATCTACCTCACAATTACAAGGCCTGATATCTCATATATTTTCCATACAATTAGCAAATTTATGCAATCGCCTTGACATCTTCATCTTGCTGTAGTTTGTCACATTATTCGATACTTAATTGGGTCACCAACTCGTGGGTTATTTTTTTCCAATAGGATCTGCTCTTCATTTGACTGGGTATAGTGACACAGATTGGGCTGGATGCCCAGATACTAGAAAATCTATAACAAGCCGGTGCATATTTCTTGGAGATGCCTTGATTTCTTGGAAGTGTAAGAAGCAGGACTGTGTCTCTAAATCTTCCACGGAGGCCTAGTATAAATGTTACGTACCGATTTTGGAACATGATAGTCCTAGGATGAAAGAGATGCCAAAAGCAATCGGCACCCGTAGAACCCAGTATCACATACTATAATCAAATACTATCAATTAATTAACCAATTACTTAATTATTATCCATTCTGGTATTCTATAATTTGTCTATTATTTATTCTGTAATTGGCTGTAATTATCATCATCTCATGCCATAACATTAATTAAACTCCATATTATACCATACATATATAATTATAGTCTAACTATGTCATTTATGTAATCCATGGAGCAATTAAATTATACATACAAAATACAGTGTTAAAATAATTACACTGCTATATAGACACTGCAGAATTCCTCGAGAAATAACAGTCGGGAATCTACCTTCTACTCTATACCTGGAAAGGGGAAACAAATGAAAGAGTGAGTATAAAATACTCAGTGAATCTAATATGCATCTACCAAAAGAAATGGTTGGAATATCAATAAACAATAGGCAGATGATCAATAAATATTAATCTGCTCAACAATATCTGAATAAGGAATCAGAATATAGTGAATGACTGTAAAATTAAATAACAAGTTAATGAAACTGTATCACATGGATAAGACAGATAAAGGGCCATGAAACTCAAATCACTTGTAACAATTATGTATCAATATACATAAGACTGATCAAGTCTTATGGTAGGACTGTTAACCCCCTCCCAGCTAGGATATCATTATAAAATGTGCACATTGCTGACAGTATGTACCCACTACCCCGTCGGAGAGGTAGCTTTGTCAAATCTCATTAGAATCAATAAAAGCATGGAACAATTCAATCGATATCAATAAACATCAATGTTCTCATCAAGTAACAATAGCTCAGGAATTTAATCGAACGAGACTATAATAAAGCAATGAATAAGCAATGTAAGAAGTAATAAATAATGGTATTACAAATAGTAATTAACCTTGGAATGAATCAAAAGTTAGACAATCAAAGTCAAGAAGTTGGCTCAATTGGTATGCCAATGTTCCTGACAACGATGGCATTCAAATGGTAGGTCTACACATAAAACAATGGTAGGCCTATGGCAAAATGAACTAGGCATTTTGTCAAACACATGGTGTGCATCTTTGAATGGACAATTTGGCTAGGTTATGATGCAATATTGACATTGCCCATATAATCAACAAATAACTTATAATCAAGGCAACACAATAGGTATCAATTTTCCAACAATAAACATCATTCAAAGGATCAAAATGGCAAGTAAAACATGAAGAAAAATAAGACAAAAAATCAAAGGATGAATAGTAGCTTATGGTTCAGCCAACATGGTGCTTTTGGAGGAGGTTTCCAATCAACATTTCAATACTTATGACATGTTAAATGATGCATATTAAACTAACCTCACACTTCAAATGAGCTAGGAAATTTGATTTTCCACCTTAAGCTTCAAAGGAGGCAAAAATCATAATTTTTCAATTCCTTGTGTTCTATATCAAATCAATAACAAATTAACCATCTATTAGTCTCTAATTAACATATTCTAAGCTTAATTAATATTAACTAATACTAATTCAAAGATTCAAATCATACAACTTCAATCTAGGGTTTCCAAATTGGGAAAAACTATCAAATGCATCAATTGATGCAAATTAACACTAAACCCATCCTATTTAATATTTAATACATCTAAATCAACCATTAAACCAAAGAAATCAACTTGTTACCTCTAATTGATGGACCACCCAAAATCTTCAATGTGTTGGTTCTTAATTTCCTTTGTGATTCAAGGTGAGAAATTGATGGCAAATAGAAGAAGTAAGGTTGAAATTAAGTTTTCTTTAAGTTTTTCTTAAGAAACAAGCTTGGATTTGGGTGGAATGGAGCAAAGGAGTTTTGGCCAAAGGAAGAAGAAGAGAAGAGAATGAGCAAAAATCTTCTAAGTGTTCCTTTTATACATGGAAGAATTGGCAAATTGCATTTAAGTCCTCAAATAACTTCTTTTTATCTGTACTTTATTATAAAAATAGTTTCAGAGCCATTCTGAAACTCAGACAGTTAGTTTTCCACTATACCCCTAAAGTTCAACTTATTTACGATTTTGCCATTATTCAAATTTTCAGTGTTCCTAAATATTTTTCAACTCTTTTTTTTCACCATAATTTCACATATAAATATATGATTATTTACCCCCTGGTCTAAAACAGATATTCATCTGTCAACCGGACTATTTTTTTCCCGGGCAGTGAAATTAACACCGATATTTTCAGGAACAGTATCTCAAATGCATTCTAACTATGTTTCAAAAATTATCTTTAGTTATTTTAGTGTTCTCATACCAATAATTGGTTATACTATTGTTCAATTATGGTGGCATTTCCTATGGTATTATAATAGAGCCATGTCTGCAGCTTGTTTTGAAATTATGTGATTACGTGGCATTCTTTCCAAACTTGGATTTCCTCAAACTGATCCTACTCTATTTTATGGTGATAATACTAGTGCCATTCAAATAACTGCAAATCCAGTGTATCATGAACGCATAAAGCACATAGAGGTGGACTGTCACTACATTAGGGAGGCCTTTACTTGCGGTGTTATCACTCCTCCTCATCTTACTACTGATCTTCAAATAGTTGATTTCTTTACAAAAGCTTTGACGCGCCAAAGACACAAATTTCTCAATAGCAAATTGACGCTACTAGACTTACCAGCATCAATTTGAGGGAGTATGTTAATATATTCTTCTTTCTTTATTTAGCTTTTTTTTTTATAGCTGTATATTCCTTGATTATCTCTCTAGGATTTTCATTACTATTGTATATATTTCTGTTGTAGTTATTGTTGTATTTCTTCCTATGTTAGTCCTAGGATAAAGGGATCTGATTATTCTTACTATATTAGACCCCGATTATTCTTACTATATTAGACCCTAAGATTAAGGGATCTGATCATTCTTGTTGTCTATATTTAATGTAATTCTCTTGTGTAAAAGAGATAGAAAATATTTTAGAAATTCTCTTTTATTTTGTCAATTACTATCTAAATAACTTGGATTAACCATTTTTTATCATGGTTGAGCCATAAAACAACAAGTTATTTAAAATTACTTTCAGGTCAAGCTATTACAATTTAGTATTAGAGCCACTATGGAGTTAGATTGTGTGGAGCTGGTGGGCCCACATGGAAAGGGTTATCCGTGGAGTAGAACACGAGATGGAGCTGCCTGAAGCATTAGCGTATCGCAATACCCAAGGCCAATCAAGACTAGAAAAATGGCTTGAACTCAGTTGTAAATATAAGTCAACCAGCAATATTGCGAGGAGGACTTCACACCTTAAATAGGGGAGAGTGTAACAGCCCGCATCTTATAGGTGTAGTGGGCTTTGTCCCACATCGGCAAAGGATAGAAAACATAAGTGGTTTATATAGTCTAGCTAATGTCACACTCCGACTCCAGTGGTGCTAAGGTCCTAGGGCAAGAGTAGGCTTAAGGCCACTATAAACCTGTAGAACACTCATATCCTAGATCTCATATACAACATATATCCATATCATACATAGTTATCGTCATGTATACTCATTTTTGTGAATCATATAATCATCATTCATGCATTTCCATACATCATCATATGATTTCCTTTTGTTCCTTACCGATCAAAAGATACATCATACATCAATAAGGAACAAGGGCAACCCACAATGTATCAATTCAGACATCAAAATAATATCATTCTTAACATCTAACTAACTATGGAGCTCTAGAGCATACTCCTCATACATATAAATTCCATAATACAAAATAATATTCATCAAAAGAATTACATAGGGTCTTCTTGGAGGAATGAATCAAGAAGCTCTGTCTTCTATATTAGCTCTCTCTCGAGCTATACTATCACCTAAAATCCACAGAAAAGGAGTGAGCCTTTAACTCAGTAAGATATAAATATGCAATGCAAAGGTCAAACTAAAAGAACATGGATATGGATGTTTCATTAAGTCATGCTTACAAAAACATAAGTGCTCGCAATCGAATAGCACTAACAAATCATATGATAGAATTATCATCAGAACGTATCAGTAGACTTGCTACCTTATCGTAACAGAATGCATCAGTAGCCTTCCTACCTTATTATAATACATATACTTGGTTGGGCATATTCCTAGAGCTTATGGTCCCCTCTAGGTGAAATACTGATAAAAATCCTATCAGCTAGGTTTTCAAAGTGCACAATGGACGAATGAATTTACTCTCATTGGGAAGAGCGTTATATACATATACATGTCATAGGTCATATAGCTTAAATTTCATAAAGAATCATAAGTCACAAGACCATCAACATATAAACATGAATTCATTCAAGTTAACAATTAGGTTTCATAAGAACTTGGCCCATGAAAGGATGACCAAGTTATTTACAACATTTAAAGTGATTACATAGAACAAATTATCATTAGTTTGAGAACGTCATAGGAATTTTATTTAATAGGTTAACAATACAATATTTCATAACATGATAATCATATACATGTACAATAGGAAGGTTTGAACAATCAATTTCAAGGAAACGATATGCATATGCAATGTTTATACTTACCTCAAAGCAAACTATCCTTGTATTTCCCTCAATTACTTGTACATTCAATAATCTCCTCTATTTTCTTGAGTCATCCTCTCCTATGTCAAATCTCCAAATATTCACAATTAGGGTTTATACCTAATAATGTTTATACATGGTAAATTCTTATAATTCTAATTATCTTTTAGAATCCTAATATGCTTTCTAACATCAATTTAATCACTTATTAAACAAATGTGGATACTTAACTTATTTAATGATGCTTTTAAATATCTATACTTAACTTATTTTCATCTATTCTAACCATTAATTAACTTATGTTAAACTTTAAAGTGAGTTTGGAGTAAATACCTTGAATTCCTAGAAATGAAAAATCCTTGAGAAATCTAAAATGTTGATGTTTCTTGAAGATTTGATTCTTGATTCTTGTGTTAATGGAGATGGAATAAGTATTTGAGAAGAGATTTTAATGAATTTATGGGTAGGTGAAGTGCATTTATGAAGAAAAAAGGAGAAGGAAACGAAATAAATGAAATCTGAAAATGAAGAAGAAGGGTCGAATATTTATAGACCCGTGTCTTCACGCCCGTGAATAAGCTCTCATGGTCGTGAAGGCCACTATTCAAGTTGGGTTCGAAGTACTTCTTCACGGCCATGAAGAGACATTTCACACCCGTAAAAATAAATCTGAAGAATTGGTCAATTTACACAGAAATTTTTCTTACTGCGGTGAATGATTTCTCAACCCTGTGAAGAACACTTCACGCCTGTGAGGAATCTTCACGCTTGTGAAAGGCTTGCTGATGAGAATCTCTCATGTTTTCTCCATTCTAACTTATCCAAACTCAATCAACTTATACATACACATGTTTAACACCTCAAAATCAATCATAATTCATCATTTCTCAACATATAATCATTCTAAGAGTAATCTATACTCAACATAACATTCTAGATTATCTACCATGCATATATAAACATACACATGCTAACATTCATCAAACAAACATGAATGAATACATATCTACTCTAACGTTCCAAGTACTGGTATTACAACTAATTACTATCTAAATAACCTGGATTAATTATTTTTGGTCGTGATTGAGCCATAAAATAGCTGGTTATTTAGAGCTAGTTTCAAGTCGGGCTGTTACTACCCGGTTATAATTGTAACAGCCTGACCCGAAACTGGATCCAAATAATTATTGTTTTATGCCTCAACCCAGGCTAAAAACAGTTAACTCGGATTATTTAGGTAATAACTAGTTTGCCTATATAAACCATTTATATTTTTTATTCTTTGTCGATGTGGGATAAAGCCCACTGCACCTATAATGTGTTGGTTGTTACACTCTCTCCTCCTTTAGGGTGCGACGACCTCATTGCAATATTATTGATTGACTTATATTTACAACTGGGCTTAGGCCACTTGTCTAGCCCTGATTGGCCTTGGGTATTGTGGTTTGCTAGTGCCTCATGCAACTCCATCTCGTACTCTGCTCCACGGATAACCCTTTCCCTATAGGCCCACCAACTTCATATCTGACCCCAAGGTAGCTCTGATACTAAATTATGACGACCCGACCCGAAACTAGTTTCAAATAAACTGATATTTTATGACTCAACTCTGACCAAAAACTATTAACCCAAGTTATTTAGATAGTAACTAGTTGGACTATATATTAATCGTTTATATTTTTTATCCTTTGTCGATGTGGGACAAGGTCCATTGCACCAACAAGCTGCAGGCTGTTACATGCATCCTCTAAAACAATTGAAGAAAATCATTTATAAATTTTAAGAAGAAAAATTATGTCTCTTTTTTTTTTTTTTTTTTTGTGAATTAATGCTTTAGTATACTAAAATTAACTATTATTGCCTTTTTTCTTTTAAGGTTAATTGTAACGTAAATGGATTTTTTTTTTTTTTTCATTTTTTACTAATATCTCAACTTAATATTTAACAAATTTATTATATTTTACTAAATAGATAGATAGCCTTTTAATACTTAAAAATATAAAAAGAAAGATTAGTTTTTCTCTATGAGATGTGGTGTAAGAATCAATTAAATTATGATATTATATTGAGTTTTTAATATAGATTTAGAATTGTTAATTTCAAAAATTAATTTGTTAAGATTAAAAAGTTTATTTATATATTAATTAATTAATATGTTTGTATTTAATCACAATGAAACATTTGATAAGCCTAATTGATACTTGCAATTTTATGATATGGATTAGGCCAATATAGAATTTAAGTTATAAGAAATACTCATACTAAAAAATCTTAGAATAAACCATAACGGGCTAAGAAAGAGAATTTGACCTAGTCCAATTTATGAAATAATAAAAGATGGTGTAAAAATCGATTAAATTCTGATATCATACTAAGTTTTTTAATATAAATTTGAGAGAATCAACCTTTAAAATTAACTTGTTAAAATTAGAGAGTTTATTTCTATATTAATTACTTAATATATATGTATTTGATAATGTGAGACTTTTTTTTTTCCATATATAATATTCTTAACAATATATCAATGACTTTTGATTACTCAAGTTTCATTTATATATTAGATTGGTAAATCGAATTTATATGAACAGATTAGGGATTGATTAAATAAAATTACTTTAATTCCAGCAATTAATTAATTAATTCCTATTTGATTTTAAGGTAATATTTTTCAAAATTTATTGATTTATTTTGATCATATATATATAGGTCTTTTAAATATATATATATAAAAACTATTCAATTGTAAAAAATTTGTTGGCTTTTGTTTATTGGCTTTAGAAGTTTCTTTTCTTGTGGAGGTCGAGTTTTGTATTAGACAATTATAGTCTTAAAATTATTTTATTGTCATTTTTTGGTACATTGAATATTCTTTAAAAGGTATAACAATCCCTTAATTTCCTGCATTAAAGGCCAAATATTCCACCATTGAACTACTAGCTCAATGGCACTTTAATCTTCTCATAAAAATTAATTTTTAAGTAAACAATTAAAATAAATAATTATAGTTAGAGAAACTTTAGTAGCATTTTTTTTTCTTTTTTTCATGCTAATTTTTTCAATGAACCACCATCCATCTTATCTTTTGATTAACGGTGATACCTTTGTCTTTTTTTTTATTCGATAATACAAATATAATTTTTCTAAATTTATTAATCTGTATTTTTTTTTATAAATTTATTGTTCGTTTTATTTTTTGTTTTATTTTTAGAGTTTTTTGTTCGTTTGATGGAATCTATTAGTCTTTTTCTCATATAAATTTTTTGTTCTTTTTTTATTGAAACATATTATTCATTTATATTATTCGTAGTCCTGGATTTTATTTTCTTGGTTTTGAATTAACTGTTGATATTCAAATAATTAAGTTTATTTAAAGATATAAAAATCAATTTATAATTTAATCGCCATCAAACAAAGTATGTTTTCAGCAGAGTTGTCAGTTCAAATATTTTATCTACATGATTGAAAAATAAAAAAAAAATCAAATGCTTTATTTTGGTACTTCTTGATTTATATTTTTATATTTATTTTCATATCATAATATATTATTTTTAACATAAAATGAAGATTTTTAGTATTTCCTTAAAAGAAAAAGATAATTATAGTCAATTTTATTAATAAAAAAGAAAATTAGAGTGTTAGAAACTAAAAGTTGAGTATCATTCTTCTCACAATCATTCAAAATTATGTATATTAATATACAGAGGAAAGTATGTGATTGGGGCGTTTTATTATAAGAAGTCTGTGAATTTTTTTTAATAAAATAAGGTCTATAGTATATTTCATTAACTCGAGGAGAGATAAAAAGTCAAAAGATGCGGATGTGATGTTGATACAGTGAGCCCATAAAATTTTAATATTAATATATCTTATTTTTGTGGAGCCCATTATACTACTTAGAATTAAAAAAAAAAAATTATTTCACTCATGATATTCCAACTTATAGTTCGCACACATTATTATCCTTAAACTTTAAAACGTAACACAAAAATTCTTAAACTTTTAGCCGCGTTTCACTGGCAGTCCTTATCCGCCCCAAACTTAAGTTATTTCTATTTTTACCCCCAAAATCCTACTTTTCTTTCAAAAAAATCCAAAAATCTTCTCTTTTAGGCTCTGATTCCATTCAGGTGAGTCTGCCATCCCTCTAATTATTCTGTTCAGAGACGAAATTACAGAGAGCTACTCCTAAAGATCTTTTAAAGGATTTTTTTCTTTTATTTCTGATTTCTTTCAGTTTTTTATATTCGTTGTGATAACGAGAGCTAGCAACAAGTCCTAAAGGGCCTTTGTTCTCAAGGAAAAATTCCTAAATTTACTCTGTCTAAGAGTCAACTCTTCTAAATTTTTGAACAATTTATTTATAGAATTATTTAGAGAGTCCAAACGATCTATAATAGAATTTAACAAACCTATTACTGGATCCTTACCTACACCGTGATCTAGGTGATGATAATCAGGATAAGAGCAATCTGAAGGATTACTGGTCATCCAATAATCGTGCAAAAGCACCAAGCCTTTTCTAAATAATGGAAATTATTAAATTCAAGTTCTTGATCTAAAAAATTTTTAAGTTCAAAATCTTTCTTATTAGGCTTTTTCAAGTCTTTCAATCCTTTCTATAGCAACAAATAATTCTATTGTTCTTTGTTCATATAATGCAAAGACAGGATCCTGCAGTCTAAGACTGGCACTCAACTCTTCCCTCCTAGCCTGAGTTAAATCTAGTCCTCTAAGCCAATTTTTATTTGCAGATCGGGAAGAAGACATAAACGTTTAATTATAGAATTAAAACATTTATAAAATACATACCTTTATAGACTAGGTACACTAAGCTTTTGCAACAGCTTTAGCTTTTTCCTTCCAAGCTCGGCACCAGCAATATCTCCAGAGAGATATGGAGGATATGACTTACTGCCCTTTCTTGTTTAGGTCTTACTGCAACACTCCTGGTTATTAGCCCATTTTGAAGGATGCAAGGTATATAGAAGCAAAATAATCACACAGATAAAGACTTGATAAAGATTGTTCTTTTTAGAGAAACTCTGTATTTTATTTCACTTCCCTTCTTCAATAAGCTGAAGAGGTATATATAAAATGTTTACAAACGAAGCTGGTGTCTGTATTACTGTTTGCCAGCTCAAAAGAAAACTAGTACAATAATTATGATGGGTAGTTGGAAAAGTCTGCCAGCTTTTCCATATTTCAAAACAAAATAGACAGCTGGTGCCTCTAGTACTGTTTTTCAGCTGGATTTGGTGCTATAATTAAATAAAGACAAAGACTGCTTTAATTTTACAGCTAAGAAGTCAGTCGTTATCAGGGATACGTTCTTTTCATTGTGACCACAAGCTTTAAAGCTATTCCGCAGACAATGCTTTAAACTTTGCAGCAACTTCTGAAAAGCAATTTCTCAATTATCACGCTAAGGCTGACGTCATGGATGACATTTTTTGTCACTCCATCTGTGAGTTACTGACTGGGGCATCCATGATTTCTCTCAGCTCTGCATAACCCATAGCCATTTCCTCTGCCACACGTTACTCTCTGAACTGAGCAACCTTTTTCCAGACCTTCATAGTTTCAGGTTGGAAATCTAGACTTAGATCTAAATCCACTAGTTTCATAAACAACTTCTGTGCTTCTTCTCGTCCCTTGATCATGGACAATACTCTTGTAATGGGAGTATATTGGGACCAGATTGTAACAAATACTTTACCATCTCAGAGAAGGACATAATTACTTGCATAGATTACCTTCTCCAGGCTAGCTTTAAAATTTTTAATTCTCACAGCTTAGGTAATAATCTTGTTTTCTTTATACATGTTAAAATAAAAGTTTAAGTTTTGATTATTAACCATCTGTGGTTCAATAAATTCCTTAGCCATAACAGGACGGAGATCCCAAATTTGATAAGGATAACTAACCGTTTCATCCTCACCACAATCCATAATTGTGCTAATAATATAACTGGTAATTATTCTTGAATCTGAACTCAAGAACTCTAAGGATTCCTGCACAATTTTTGAAAGTGATTTACACAGATCTTTATCGTCTCTATTGATCTCGATAATTT